>JAAEAF010000824.1:0-23888 GCA_011037195.1 Triatoma infestans
GTATCTCATGCTCGGTTTCCAGGTCAGTTTCTTTTCAAAATTCCATGTCCTTGAAGGTTATGGGGTTCTAGACTCCAGTTATGTACCGAGGCTTCCAAACTTTATCTGACTGAAGCGGCCAGCCCATCAGACGGTTTATTGAAGTTATCCCCAATTTTCTGAGTCCTCTGAGATTGCAGATGACTACAAGAGAACCTGTTAGCAAGCGAAAACCTATTTTTGCCGCCAGAAGTGCACGCCTTAAATATTTGTCGATATTAACTTTCCAGAGGTGTCTCAGACTACTCAGTGCCTGAGGATTCCCATATTTCTTCCATATTTATAAATTCTTGTTGAAGTGACCGGTCAGTTATTCCATCACCATGAAGGAAGGTGCCCTTGCATATTTTCTGCCATCTCATTTCCCACTTTGCCACCATATGTTGGCACCGAAAAAAATGGTAACCCATCCTCCTCTTAATGGCCATAAAATTTGCCTTCACAAACCATTTTTATAACTGATTGCCTATAACCTCAGGACTTTAAGGACAGACTGAATTGTCGAATCTCCCTAATATGAACATTTCTATCGAGATTACACTAGTTTCACCTAACGATTGCGTGAATTTCCTTCTGCAAGCGGCTGGAAAACATGTCCATTAGCTCCGAGTGTTTTATCCTTGGTCTGTACAATACATTGGGGTCCTCGAACCGTATGTTCTACCACATGAAGCGGATTCATAGTACACTCACTTTTATAATTCAGCCTTGTGGAAAATTGTTTCAAAAGTTGTATTTACCAATCATCCCATCTCAAGGAAGATTCCAGAAGCTGAAGCAGATGGACAGGATCCCACTTTTTGGTTCCCTTCCAACTTCATATCTGCTAATCTGAGGATACACCCACTTATGTTGAAATTATCATGTACCACAGGTACATACATGAATGGTTACATGCAAATTATCTTTACTTCCACAATTCAAACTCTTTAACAAAAAAAAAATCGATTACTTTAATGAATGAATAAAGCAGATAACGATTAAGATCCCTTAACGAAACAACGTGTAACCATTCATTATTAACCGTTATGGCACATGATAATTTCAATTAATTACATCCATTACTCATTCATAGCTTTGTAGATAATTTTCCGAAGTTACATATTGCACGACTTGATACAGAACAATTTCCTGATTATAAATGACAAAAAAATTAACTAAGCGTTTAACATTTAAATAGAACTCTGAAGTTAAATGGAAGAAATAAACAAATAAAATAAAGTTACAATGAATATTTTGTCTTTTTCAAGCTCATAATAAATACAAAAGGTGATTAAAATTAAACAACTGAGAGTAATAAAAAATGTATAAGATAAAAATGGAAAAAGAGAAGAATAAACATCGTAGTAAGATAATTACAAAAAATTATTATCAGAGTAGATTTTAAAAATCGACCTAGTTCATTCTCATTGACATTGTATAAAGCTACACTTTAACCTATTCCGCGTGAATCCCGTTCTAAAATCCCATAAAAAAATATTGTAAGTAACATGGTCAAATAGACCTACATGGCTATGATTTTATCTACATGCTTCATTTTATTGGTTCTAGCCAGGTTCGGATTCTCATCCATCGTCACAATTTATACTTAAACGATTTTACTGATTAAGGGGAATACAGTGTATGAGGATAAAGTGATCGAGCAAAGAGTTATGATGAGATTTTTGTTTGTTTGGTTGTTAGGATTGTTGTTATTGGTCTAGCGTTGCTGTCGAGACTAGCTTGAAGAGTTATGTGAGTAGTTAGAACACCCTGTTCTAACGGTAGTGTGCTAATTGATAGACTAGTCAAGGTTGTTGTGGTAACGTACTCTACTCTTCAAACTGAATTGTACTCTGGCCCTTAAACAACGCAGATGGTCAATTTCTCTTGCAGCTAGAGACAGCTTCAAGGTGAGAGACTGGTTATTGTGGTTGAAGCCAATTCGATAACAGACAATAGACGGTTGGTGTAATTCCTCGTTGGCATGCGCTTGGAATGGCACTTTGATGCGGTTGCTAATAAAACCACTATTGATTGCCGCTTTTCTTTGGCGAATTTGAACATTGAATTGAACATTTGAATTCTGCACATAGAATGTGTAACAAAGCCAGTAATACCCAACAAACCCAATTTTCAGGCCTAGATGGTGTTTAGTGTATACAGAAAATTTAAAGAAAAACTGTTTTGACATTTTTTCTGAGAAAGTTGCAAAGTAACTACAAATACCCTTCCACTAATGTAGTACTTCCTCCTACTGAGTGTTTCGTTTTTGAGCTTCGTTTGTTTTCACACATACACACACACACGAAAGAACCGTAATCACTGTTTCTGATAGATGATTTGAGCCTTTTTTTAATGTTATGGAACAATAATCAGGATCATAAATACAGCGAAGCTTTTAAAAATTCATCATAAAAAAAGATTTTCATTTTCAATAAAACAATAATTAATATTACTAAGAACAATAAAGTGAATATTTCTCCAGTTTTTTTAATACCAAAACCAGGAGAAATAGTAGCCCCTATTTGTTCTTAGTATTAATAATAATAATTATTATTCTCCTCATTAATTCAAGACACCAAAATAATTAATATTGTTGTTAATATTGTTCCAGCTAAACAATAATAATTTGAAATACATGCATTGAATAAACTATTGAATTCTATTGACAGACAATACAGCCCTCTGAATGATATTGAATGAGTGACATATCTAGTTTGAAGGTGACGTAGCTACTTGTATGTATGTATACATGTGTCTATTATACCATATTTACTATCATATACCAACAATGCATACATAGTATCTAATGTAATTATGCAAATAGCTATTCTTGTGGCATGCTTTATAATAGCATTATACATTTGAAATAACCTTGTTAAACTTTTATTACCCCAGTACAAGTGTGTTAATATTTTCATGAAATTATTTTTGTTATTATCTCTAACATTATAGTTGTTAATTATTCATAAAAGTGAAACAAAATAATAAAAAAATTGTTGTGAAACAATCAAACAACTTTCTCTGAGTGCAGTTTAATACAATATTATATAATTGACAAGTTTTCTTTACAGTTTGTTATTTCACTCAATCCTAACATCAATACAGAGGTAGTGAGGATCCATGTATCCAAGGCAGCTAATGGTTACAGTAATACACTGAAGCTCAGAAAAGAGCGCCAATAATATCGAACAAACCCACATAAAATTAACCAGTAATCTCGCACTTGCGGTTTCTTTAAATTTGGAATTCTAGCAATACGATCTTTTAGGTTTCCGCGGTACATAAAGACCCAATTTTATTTATCAAGCTCAGTGTCAAGTCGCCAAAAACTAACATGTCCTCCAAAAAAGATCACATGTTCCCAAGTTTCTACGTATAAACAGTTACAATGATAGTCCTCTTGGCTGCAAAAATTTTCAATTTTCGAGCAAAAGAGCCAAGCTCAATCGAAATGTCGCACGTGCACGGTTTTGGAGTAAACATTTTAACTACTGTTTTATTTCAAACTACTGTTTTTATTTCAGTAACCAGGGGCAGAAATGATAAATTTTTATTTTTAATTTAATGTGCGACAACATTTGGCGCCCGGAGCCTTCTCAGTGCACTGCCGGCCTCCGGACAGTGTTCTCTCATTGTCCAACACCGAACAGTAAGTTGTAGAGGCTCCTAGGAAAAAAAATCTCTAGGCAGCACAGCTAGACTCGAACCCGGGATCTCCGCGAGGGAGTCCATCACGCTAACCACTTAGCTATTCCTCTTCCTGAATGAAGATGTAATTCTTCATTGTTGCTGCATTGTCATATTGCTTGCCAAACATTATTTAATTCAATCAATATGCTCTACTTCTCACTCATCATCCAACCGTGTACCTATTTCGAAGCTTGACCTCTTAACTTTTGAACTGCAACATCAAAGCAACTGGCTGCGGCTCCTGTTTTCAATATGTACTCAGATCCTATTCTTGCAACTAACCAGTGCAAAGGCATCCAACCCGACAACAACTGTATGTAAAGCATCAATCGACACTGTAGGTAACACCTTGTCATGTACATGAGAATGCACCTTTGCAACGAGAATAAGCGTCGGGAGACTTACTGCCTTCTTATCAGATCTATGAAACTAGGTACCGGCAGCATATGTCACCAACTGGGGCCACCAAACCGTCATCCAGAACTGCAGCTGCATATCATTTTATTCCTCACTCCGATCGTATGATTCTTGCTAATTTATTGGATAACCAGTTACTTTCCTTAATTTGGGACAGGCAATAAATTACTTTACAATTTACTAAAATACCACTGTACAGTGAAGCCATGTTCAAAGTCTCAGCCATCTGGAGAAAATCATGAATAACAAAGAAAGCCAAAAACGAATAAGTACTTCCACTAAAATTATTTAGACTGAAGACTACGATTGTGATCTTATTGGATTGGAACTTGAAGATTTATTTTATTTTCTGGCTACATAGAAAATGTAGACAAAGAATAGTGAAAACATAAATACAACACACACAGGTACACACATATAGAAAGAGAGAGAACGCTGTTCCTGGGAAAATTCAATGCTGACCTGATAAGATGGACATCAAGATAGGATGTATTGATACATACGTCTTATTTAAACCGACATTTCGTCAATTCTCTTTTTTTTTTTTTTTTGTTGCCAACTTCAGGGACTCTGTTACAATTCAATATAAAAAAACTGAATTAATATTTGTTCTAGTAATAAAAAATTTGGTAAGGGATCAATATACCGAATATCCACCATTTAGTGGGACTGAGCTGAATGAGGCAGATATTTGCTGAAAAGTCGATATAAAGAAGAAGTAGTTAGCTTCATTTGAACGCACCCCAACATCAATCTTATAAATTAAGTGGATATTGTGGTCGATATGTACTCAACCATTCATCAATGTCGAGTTGTCTGGCATGATTGCAATACTTCTTTTTTTATAGCATTATGAGAGACTATTAGAAGATTTAATGGCTGTTTTCTTTATTATGTTTTGCTTTCTAATATTGCGCTGCAAGAGCAAGTACAGCAATCAGGTCAAATTTTCGAAGTTTCGGGATTTTTTTTAACCAAAGAGCCATTCCATCAAAAAAATTAATTAAAACAAAATTTTGGGAACCACAGTTTCAATTGAATTTTCCTCTGGGTTCAAAGTTTCAATTACTTTAAACTTGGACATTTTTTTTTTAACTTTAGATGACAATCACCTTTTATTTCCAAGAAATTTTACTTTCATAGATTTCGTGAAAACTGCAATATAAATCGTCTCATTAAAAGTGACACTCACTATAGCATACAGTTCTTCTACTGCCTACATAATATTAAAAATGATTTAGTGCTTTGTTACAATTCTGTGTTTGAAGAAAGTTAGTTAACCGGAAGTGCGACCAAACAGAATAGTTTCCTGACGCCACAACTTCCGCAGAACCCCTAAAATTTGTTTTAATACGAAAAAATCTTTCAAATAAAAATTATAGAATTTTATCTGTGCATTCAGCATTCAAAGTTTAAAGAAAATCGTTTCAACCGTTTTTCGAGAAAATTTAAACAAAAAGACGTATTCTGTAAAGTCGCAATTCGTTTAACAGATTTTCTTATCCTAATTTGGAATTCTAATAAATATTTGTAATAGGACAGTAACATACATTGTAGTGAAAATAGTACTTTATAGAAAAGGATAACACGAAAAGTATACACGAACCCCCAAAAAATCAAATTTTCCTAGAAAATGTTTCAAATAAAAGTGATAGGTAGTTTGTGTGTAGCCAGTATACGAAGTTTAAAGAGAATTGTTAGAGCTGTTTTCAAGAAAAATTACATAAAACTGGAGAAAAAAAATCAGTAAAGTTCCACTTCTGGGTTTTGCTCGACACCTTCATGTCGGTATTCTTCCGGCGAGTGTTCGTTTTTGAGATGTTTTGTTAACACATCCCTACCCACACACACACACATACAGATCATTTGCTGAAAACATTTTCTCAATATGTATTTCTATTCGACTCAATCTGATACCACCTCTTTCTAGGGAATAAGATAATATAAAAAAGTTGGTATTGGATTTATATACTGTAATGCGGAAGTCAACGCTTCCAGAAACCCCAAATGACATTTGAAATCCAATGGCACACGAATTCGAGAACTTCTTTAAAAATCATTTATCTGGAAAAAAAAGCTTTCCAAAAAAAAATAATAGGTTTATATCAGGGCATTATATTTTTTCTACCACGATAAAAACTGGAAACTTAGTATTTTAATGACTAAAGTTATTTGAATTTATATTCATATTAGTTATCTGAGTTAATTATTTATTATTATAATTATTATTTTTATGAATGAACAAAGACTGTATAGTAATTTTATTCAAAGTATTCGAGAAGATTGGGCTGGACATAAAGAAAGTATGAACTCTGAAACTAACACAGGTTTTTTCAGAATATATAAGAGAAAGAAAAAATACTTTTTATTTTTTAAGTTTCATATTAAAATTAAAATGATTTAAACATCATCATTTCAAATTATTTACCTAAAAAATTTTCTAATTTTTTATTTTAAGTGTAATGTTATGGTGTGATGATGTATATGTGGTAGCTGGTGATATGTGTAGCACGGGCGGATTTGTATGAAGGGCTTGTAAGTATGTAGTTTAAAAGAGAATGAAGTGTTAGCAATAATAAAGAAGTCACACTGTTTTTCAAAAGATATATTCTCTAAGAGAAATTAAGTTACTTTAGATTATCACAACAATATGCTTATAAATTAATTGGAATAAACTCTTAAAACTTGATACTGGCTCTGATGTATTCAACTTGGTAGCTAGAACGAGTCTGTCTTGAAAATTAATCTTCTCTTTGTCCGTTTAGTGCCTCCCTTGTGAGGAGAAGGGGATAGAACAAAGCCATAAAGGTTCTTGGACATTCCTAGTAACTGTACTTGTATTACCTGGCTGGTCCTTTTGCAAGGGAATGTCACATATCTTGATATTTTAGATTTATTTATAAATTAATATTATTTCCAAGTTTCTTGCATCCATCACATTATCCTCCCTCCCGGAGAAATTTTTCGGCACGAAAAATTTGGGAGGTAATCTAGTGTTGTAGAGGCTTGAAGGTTATTCTCTGGTATGGCGAGAGGCGTGTGTGTAACCTCTGCTAGGTAGCCGTGTATAGTAGACTACAGACATCTTCTTCTGGAGCAAACGCTGCTTAAATGTTTGAGCGTTGCTCTGGTGATGGATCGTCTCCTTCTCGAGCGTACGCTGCTTGAGTGGGTGAGCGTTACTCTGGTGGTAGGTTGATTGGCAAACACTGCTTGGCGAGTGTTGCTGATGGAGATGTAACTGGCAAGGGTAGACAATATAGGCTTCTGAGTGATGGTGATGCATGTAATTTCTTGCGTTCTTGAAGTGACTCTATATGCATATATGTGTTTTTGTTAATATGACTCTATATAAACGAAAATGCATATGTTTTTCTTGAAGTGTTTCTATATAAACGAAAAATTCTTAAATAATTCAAAATAATTCAACATATAGATACATTACAGAAAAATTTATAGTAATAAATAAATAAGCAGTAAAATTTAATGAACAAGCATAATTAAATACATATATATATAGCACCACGAAATCTATTTATTAGTGTGGTGATAAAAATACAATAATACAAAACAAAACAAAAAATGAAGGAAAGGTATTGAATAAGGTTTTTAGAAGAGAGCTAATTAGTAAGATAAGGTGTTAAGATTTTAGTTATAGATTTGTTTGTTTTTGTGTGATTAAGTGTTTTCAATTTCCATTTGGAAATATTGTGTTGTTGATCCCTTTCCATTTGGAAATGTTGGGTCGTTAGTCAATTTCCCTTTGGAAATGCTGTGGTGTTATTTTATTTCCTTTTGGAAATGTCGTGTAAGTTTATTTCCCTTTGGAAATTTGTGCAGTTTGTGAGTTTTCCATTTGGAATAAGTCCAGTTGGCGTCCATTTCTTGTCCATCTTGAAGTAATATTTGTATGTCTAATTTATTAATTGCTGCATGTGCAGGCATATTTGTGTATATTTTTGTTATTTCCCTTTGGAAATACGTGCAGTTAGTTGGTGTTCATCTTGTGGAAAGAAATTGTTAACCTAGTTGTACATCGACAACAAATAAGTAACTGTTGCATTTGCAAACAGATATATATAATTTTCAGTTTGTGTAGTCTTATTTACTATGATCGTAGGTTATAATTGTGATCGTTCTCAGTGTGTAGTTGTGGTAATATTAGTGTACGTAGCGAATTCATCGATTCATTATTAGTTTAAATGTTTGTTTGATTTAGTTTAGTTTTATGTGTGTTTATTTTTGCGAGCAGGATGCGATAGGAGGATTATAGGATTATGAGGAATCCGAAGTTTAGTATCAATTCCTTTTGTAGAACTTTTGTATCTGAAACTAATTCATTCATAAACAAAATTAATTAATTTATATACATAAATACATAGCTAACATGCAATTTTCATGCACACATTCATAGACATGCAATTCATGCATACATTCATAGACATGCAATTCATGCATACCCATGCAATGATGTAACTGTGAAGAAGTTTCAATATGCAAAAGAGAAATTTAAAATTTTTTTAAATTGTTAAATCTAACATAAAAATATTGTTGGACACTTAATTTTATAGAAAATTCTTATAGTTAAAATTCTTAATTAAGACATATTATACAATTGAAATAAATATTAAGTTAATGAAGTAGCTACTTTGCGGGGTATGTATACATATTTGGGCCGTCGTTCCAAGAGCTATTCAGCTATGCTGTGCTTTCTAGGTACCTTGAACATACATTAATAGGATCAAAAGATCAAATATAAACAAATAGAAGTAATGCAGTTTTCTTTTAAGGCGAACTGAAAAAAAAGTAAGATACATATCTTGAATATCATAAATAAACATCAAAATATCAAGCAATGTAGGCATTATGCTTTAGACATTAATCTGCACAAAAAAAAATACATAAATTATTAATATTAGGTATAATGAAAATTTTATACTAAATCAAGGTCAGTGTCAAATATTTGATAAAATTCTCAATTTCTGCACTGAATCGTCGTCACTGGAACAGAAAAAGAAATGTGTTAATTGCATTACATAACAGATATATCAATCAAGTTTACGTGTTCATTTGATTTCTGCAACATAAAATAAATTGTAAATAATATACATTTTTGTTCTTAAGTCTAACTAATTGATTACATGCATTTTTTTTATTTTTTTTTATTTTTTATTTTTTTTTTATATATGGTAAATAAGTTTAATTATATGGCAATTAATTATATGGTATTAATTAAATATATACATGTGATGTAGTTTGTAGAGTTGAGAATAGGTAGAGAAGAGTGTGATAGAATGAGAATAATTTCAAGAGATTATGTCAAGTATGTTATTTCAAGTGTTATGTATTGTGTGATGGATGCAAGAAACTTGAAATAATATTAATTTTTAAATAAATCTAAATTATAGATATGTAACATACTCTTGCAAAAGGACAAGCCAGGTATACAGGTCCAGTTACTGGTACGGTACAAGAACAATTATGGCATTGTATTACCCCCTTCTCCTCAAAGGGGAGGAATTGAAGAAACAAAGAAAAAATTATTTTAAGAACAGACGAGGGCTAGAAATCAAGGTGGAAACATCGAAACACTACTTCAGGAATCGCCCTTTTCAAATCAGTGCCAGTTAAACATAAGAGTTTAAGTTAAAACATAAGAGTTTAGCATTTAATCTAGATTAATTAATTGATTTATACTTAATCGCTGTGATATTATAAGGCTATTTAAATTCAGTTAGAAAATATATTTATTTCATAATCAGTGGTGCTTTCTTGATTATATTCTTATATTCTATCTCAAACAAACATACAAGCCCTTTTCGCTAAAACGCTCACGCCACAACCAACTACTACAATCATCCACACCATAACATTACAATTGTGTGCCCGAGGTGGCACAGAAATTTTGTGGCTAGTTACTAGGGATTTTAGTGAACTTAGCGATTAGTAGTAAATTAGTGCGTTTGAGTACTAGATGAAAATTGAATGTTGAATTTATTAAGTGTTTGAATTTATTAAGTCCAATACGGTGCGCAAATTGGAAATTGCCTTTTAACTGCGAAAGTATAGATTCGCCAGAAAAATTGGAACTTTTGACATTATCCGCATGCAAATGAAGGGACGTGATGCCATAGTTAGGTATTACCTAGTTAGACAGGACTGATGAAAGCAGGTATGATTGCCATGGTCATAATATCAGGTTTTCGAGAAAGCGACTGAGGGCTAACTCGTTTTGGGCTGTATTTGAAAACAATTACGAGCCGAATGTCCAAATGTTGAACAATATTGGCAAGTGGGCCTATTTTGGAGGTTATTACTAGATTCGTTACCATTATTATTATTATTATGACTATACTGGGGTCTATCTGAATAAGAGTTAAATCGTGAATTATTTGAATTAACTCGAGGATTATTATTGTTAGTATAATATGGACTACTATAATTATTATTATTATTATTATTATAGCGATTATTACTATATACCCTGCGATTGAAATTTTTTGGTATATTAAAATTATTAGGCATTTTGCCAAAGTTAGTACGAGGTTTTGGTCTGAATTTGTTGGTGCAGTCCACGTCAAAATGTGGACCGGAACAATGGCGACAAGGTCTGTTCTTTATTACATTAAAAACTCTAGTTGGTTTTAATTGTGGCTTTTGACTTTTATTACGATGCGGGCATTCTCTGTGGAAATGCATTTGTCCACAGTAACGACAAGGAGATGGGGGTGTGCTAGAATTTTTCGAAGTAACAGCGAAAACTGTGGGGTTTGTTTCAGAAGCCTGAACTTCTTTTAGGGCATTGGCATAAGAAAGTGCTTCGTCTAATTTTTGAGGTAGCTTAGTTCGCACCTCATTACGAAGCGGTTGAGGAAGTGACTTCAGGAACGCATCAGTGGCCAGTTTATCTAAAATAGTTTGTAAGGCCTCGAGTGGGTTAGCTTGAGCTTTCAAACTAATGGCGGATTGGATATGTCTAATCCTATCCGCGAAAGTTTTAGGAGACTCTGTTGGAAGAGATTGAATATTAGTCATCTGTTGTAAGAGGACTAGGGGTGTTTTCTCTTTACGAAATCGGGCTAGAAGTCGCTCGGAAATTAGAGGATACGTTATATTTGTACCCTGGCGTTGTAATTCGGCTTTCTGGGTGTCGTAAAATATTTTAGCAGACCCTGAGAGCCTAAGTGCTAATATTTCTAATTCCGCTGCGTCGTCCCAGCCAGAAAGACTAGCACAATGGCTAATTTGGTCTAGGAAATCGCACACTTTGGCTGAATTTTCGCCATCGAAAGTGGGTAAACTATTAATTAATTGCAAATTTCTCAAGGGACTAGGTTGATTGTTAATTGGAGGATTTGCTAATTGCTGCTGAGCAAGTAAATATTCTACAGCAGCGTCGATGCCCATATCTTGTCCTTAATCTTATACATTTTTGAAATGGATGAATTACTTGGGGAAAGATTATATTTTTCAAGACGTCTACGTAATTGGAGTAAATTGCCTCCAACAGAAAGGTTATTATCGCGTAATATCTTTATAATTTGGGATCTATTAAGTACACTCATAAATTCAAAATTCACAAGGGATTGAGGTACAAGTGGTACAATTACAAAAATTTAAAAATTAAATTCACTAGAAATTCAATAATGGGAAATATGTAATTAAAATATTATTTCCGCTGAGAAAATAATTAAAAACAATCAAATTATCTGATGGATAATTTGTCTAATTATGAAATTGAAAATTGTACGTACTTTTAATTTGTGGATTCTGGTTGAAAATATCCCACCGCTGCCACCAATGTAATGTTATGGTGTGATGATGTATATGTGGTAGCTGGTTGTGTAGCACGGGCGAATTTGTATGAAGGGCTTGTAAGTATGTAGTTTAAAAGAGAACGAAGTGTTAGCAATAATAAAGAAGTCACACTGTTTTTCAAAAGATATATTCTCTAAGAGAAATTAAGTTACTTTAGATTATCACAACAATATGCTTATAAATTAATTGGAATAAACTCTTAAAACTTGATACTGGCTCTGATGTATTCAACTTGGTAGCTAGAACGAGTCTGTCCTAAAATATCTCTTCTCTTTGTCCGTTTAGTGCCTCCCTTGTGAGGAGAAGGGGATAGAACAAAGCCATAAAGGTTCTTGGACATTCCTAGTAACTGTACTTGTATTACCTGGCTGGTTCTTTTGCAAGGGAATGTCACATATCTTGATATTTTAGATTTATTTATAAATTAATATTATTTCCAAGTTTCTTGCATCCATCACATAAGCCTTTTCAAAAAAGCTCTTCGAACAAGAATACCGTGTGATCTGAGCATGAGGAATATAAAATTAAATAAAATGGAAATATGTAAATGCAGATTAATTTAATCCAGGTAAAATTAATGTTCATAGTACTTCCCAGAGTACATAGTGCCTTTTGCAGTCAGAAAGCCAAACCATTAAGTAATTTATAACTTTTTGCAAACGTTTCAATAGTATATGTAAGTATTTTTCAAAAACTTTTGCACAAAGAAAATGTAAAGCTTGATTTTTCTCTACCAAGGTTTTTGTCCAAACAAAAGTTCCCAAAAAGTGAGTACTTAATCGGGAGGACTTTTTTCTGCGTTTCAATGCAATAGACACCTATCTCCGAAATGTAAGAGTATATTACTGAATATGTTGAATAATTCTGTTTTATAATCCTAGTAACAGTATACAAATCCAATTTGAACAAACAACGCCAATACTTAGCCCTAACTTTTCTTTGAAGGTAAAGATTTGTAAAGATATGCTTACGTATAATATGATGCTGCTTTTGCCGGACTCCTTTTGTAGAGTTTTCAGGGATTTAAGGAAGAAACACCCTTATATCTCAAGACAGATTGCTTGAGTTGTAAGGAAATTAGGTTCAGAATCTTTGGTTCATTCTTTAGAAATTAAGTTCAAGATGTCTGAGGCAGAGATTAGGCTGTTTCCCTTCTAAGCTTCCTGGTCCGATTTGTGGTGAATCATAGGTGGGTTAAAATTCGGTTCTGGATTCTTGTTCTAGACTCTATAGTTTATATTTAAAACTTGAACTTGTTGTAGCTTTATCTTAAGCTTGAACTTAATTTAAAAGCTTTATCTTCTTTGATAAAAATTGTTTGAAGGATTCTATTGAGGTTCCGGTGTTTGGTTTCGTGTAGATTGCAATAAACTTTGCAGATCTTGTGCGAATTTTAATGAAGATTATTGATTGAACTGATAAAAAAGATTCTGCCATCGAAATTTATTTGATAGAAAATTTGCAAACCTGATCAGAGTTTTTACAAAATAAGAAACTTTCCTTAAGAAATAAAAATTCAAGATGTTAGAGTAGCTGAGAAATTTTTCCCTAATTTTATTCAGAAGACGTTCTACAAAGTTTTCTTAAGGTTAACCAAGAAAAAACATCCTTTAATTAGTCATTCTTCTACTTGAACTCTTACCTTCGCTTTTTATGTTCTCTGTGGTATTATGGACCCAAGGGTGGCACCTTATTATCTCCCTTATATCACCTCTTGTTCAGAATATTATCACCAGTGAGAGGTTCACAGTGAGAGAAAGCTAGCCACGCCTACTTTCTCTCTCATCTCGTTTAAAAGATCTTGTTTCTTTCTTTGGAAAATCCTTTTAACACTTGTCGTCTACATTCCTTTCATTCAAATTTTCTATTTAGACAATGTTATTTCATTAATCTAAAGTAGAAGAAAGTTATAAAAAAACAAAACAAAAAAGTGGTGTGAAACACTCGTAAGACTTTCTTTTACTGCATTTATTGTAGTATAATTGATAAACTGACTTCAAATACGCTTTTGTAGAACTGACAGTGCTTCGAACGATTCCCGCCCAAAATTGGCAGTCTGGAGTAAAAACTAATTTCACAGAATCTCCCAGAATAAACGGAAAATAAATTTGTCCGGAAATAAGTATCAAATAAAAGTGATCATGTGTAATCTTTCCAAGTTTCAAGAAAATCGTGAGAGTTGCTGTCGAGAAAAATCGCGAAAAACTCGAATCACTTAACACTAAAATTCCACTTGCAGTTACCTAAAAACCTTCTTACCGGATCCGAATTGAAAAACGAGTTATCAAATTTGAGTTACCTGAGTTTTTTCCTTTTTTTTAATATAATTTTTCTTGCACAAAGACACGCGCAACACCCTTATGTAGTGTTATCAGGAAGAAGATTGATGAATGAAGAAAATTAAACACACAAATAACTAGTTGCACTTAAACACTATGTTATATTTTGTGAACTTTGTGAGTGGTGAAAAGATTCTAGCGAGGGTAGAGTGACCGAACGATGAGTGGTGCTGTTGGAGACGTAATAGATGTAGTGGAATAGTGGAAAGTTTTTTATGTAAACAAGAATGATTTGGCTAGTTAGTAATCTTGTTGTCTGACGGTAAGAATTAGTTATGTGGCTAGTTTGATGACCCTTTCAAGGTAAGATCTTAAGACTTGATATCAAAGTTGGTCGAACGACTATTTCTTAAGCTCTTAGATGGTCAGCTTTTAATTCGCATTTCTCATAGCTCTTGGTATGAATTAGAGATAGCTTACTGCATGCCTGGCTGTCACTAAATTGAAGCTCATTCGTCAATACATTGCAGTGGGCATGACATAGTGTGAAATGCCTAGTGGAAGGCTCTTTGAGCTTTACTGCGACTGTAAACTATTGAAACTATTTGTGTGGCGAATTAGCTGGCTTGGTTCCTTTAAACCGTACACAGACAGACATTCCCTACAATTTGCAAAATACATACATATACTTATATATGGAATAAATGTAGAACTGAAAATATAAATAGAACTACAAGTGAACCAACTTTTAGCAACATTTCAACAGTTCAGTTGGCATTAAAATTTGCCTAACAAGAACGCTGCATTCACACCCCCCTGCACGCCACACTAGTTTTCCGCCTCTTTTAGTAACGTTTGCTTAAATTCATTTTCCAGACATACTCGTGTAAAGTTTTCTTCATAATGGTGAAGTGCCACCACCTACGTCAATAATATTGCGGCCAATCTATGCATATAAAACTCTTCTCAGTTGAATAATATATTAAACTGACTTACTGACTTACTGACTTTATAATAAACCTCTGAAATTACGTACTATTAAATTTACCGCCAAATATTGAAAACCTGTTGAAGAAAAATTCTAGGAACGTTGGAAAAGAAAACAATAATAAAGTCCTTCCTTATAAACACAATTGCTCTTGCAGCATAACTTGTGATTAACTTAGTGATTAGGGTAATAAGTTACCAGCAAAATCAGAGGTTCAGTTTGCAGTAGTGGATTTAGTTTCAGTATAAATGAGCTTCCATGCATTCAATACTACGTATATATTTTTTATTTTCTTATGCTAAATAAAATGACAAACATTTTAACTTTATTTGCGATGACAATATTGATTTATCCTCAGCATCTAAAATCATCCCTTCCTATAAGTTTAGAAAGAAGGTTTAAGGTAAATTTTTCTTTTTAGTATTTCTTTAAATATAAAATAAATAAATTGATAATGAAATAATAATATATAAACCATTCTGAAAAAAAATATAAGAACTGAAAAAAAAAGATAGGTGAGGAAAGTTTCAGTGAGGAGTATGTGATGACGTGTTTCTTGAAGATGGCTGAATACTTGCCTGCGGGTAAATCAAGACTTGTTTGATGCAAAGTACCTAACTTCATGATTGCAGACTGAACTGTTCCGCTATATATTGCACTTCCCAGCCTACTGCTTGAAACATGTATACCGGCAGTGCATTTAGAAGTTTTGCAGAGTTGCTCTATCGCATGTCTTAGAGGCAGTCTCTTGGGGAGTCTAGTGATGAAGTGAAATGTTTGGTAGTTGGAAAGGTGTGGAATGGAAAGAAGACTAACTGCTCTATGAACTGTAAATATGAATTTATAATTTTACACCACCAAAAAACTTAATATAAATAGCCTAGGTGAGACGTGAGAAATAAAGAATTGAGAGAGAGAGAAAGAGTGGGTGAGAGAAGTAGTGGGTGAGAGAAGTAGTGGGCGAGAGAAGTAGTGGGTGAGAGAAGTAGTAGGTGAGAGAAGTAGTAGGTGAGAGAAGTAGTGGGTGAGAGAAGTAGTGGGTGAGAGAAGTAGTGGGCGAGGTGGTGATGTAGACTGGTGATAGGATATTTGTGTTTCTTAAGCTCGTCTGCTTAGGGAAATGGGAATTCTGATAAGTTTGGACGAAGCTTGTTCCCAAAACATTGCCCAAACATAGTCAGAAGAAATGGCAATAATGGCCTTATCCTGCAAGTTATAATGGAACTAATGTAGCACATGGAATAGCCATT
This sequence comes from Triatoma infestans, assembly GCA_011037195.1. Lineage (NCBI taxonomy): Eukaryota > Metazoa > Arthropoda > Insecta > Hemiptera > Reduviidae > Triatoma > Triatoma infestans. The sequence goes on from JAAEAF010000824.1 coordinate 16,467, forward strand.
TTTTAGAGTGCATGTTTTCGATGCTAGTACTGACTGTTTTGGCTTAGTTTGTAAAAATGATATTAGATAGTTATTATGTTTATTTAGCCTATTCCTTGTAAATATTGAGTACTGAGAGTCGAAGGCATATGCTAGTGTGTTATGTATGTACAGTGTATGAATGTATATATTAGTCTGAATGTGTTTGTATGAGAGTGTTTTTAATATTTTTACTTTAAGTTCCAATTTCTTTAACTGCATTTAGTGTGATTGACTTACCCTCACTCATTGATATATTCATTATTAGGATGAGGTCTTCACTCATTTTCGCCGGTATGAGCGCTATGTCCCAATAAAATTGTCCTCTTTTATATTCTAATAATAATTTATTATAAGTATTAGCAATCAACAAAAAATGCACTTCCATTATATTTCTATAGGTTTAATTTAAAGCAGTCGGCTGAGACTTTCAACTGTCATTGTATTTTTCACCGTTGGATACCGTCATTAGTCGACCTGCAGATAAATTTATAATTATAACCTCTTAAAGCACAAAAGAAACCATCAGATATCCAATTACTTACTACTTCCTTTATTCGTTATATTTTTTAATTGATCATTTAATGAATTTTGAAGATTACAAGGTCATAACTATGGAAAAAAAACCTTAAAACAAAGTAAAATGCCGTATGTAATGGGTATGATGAAGGAGAGAAAATGGTTTGCTTTGAATCAACAAACTAGATGTGGCTGAACACTGTATAATGTAAAAGTGACACAGACTGCCTGGACTTTACACTAAAATGGTAGAGTTTGGTAGAGTGGTAAAGGGTGAGGTAAATGACACGTTGTGGCTGGCGAGTGAACAGTTGTATATCTATCTCCCGTCGCTGTATTTATGCAGTTTCTCCCATTCTAGTCCAAGAGAGTAGTCCTGTCATTTTTGTCTCTCTTTCTCTGTTATGGATCCGCTCTTTGGATCCTATTACACGTATAATTAATACACATACTATTAGTTTGGCCTTATCGGCTGTGGGAGATCGCTACATGAAAATTCTTCCAACATAGCAAGCAATTTTCCCAATGTTCGTCTAACAAAACAAATCTAAATTTTGCTATAAACATTTGCCACAGAGAAAGCCAATTTATGATTCACAGGATTTTCCATTTGAGAAAAAGAAAGAATAATTTTTTTACTTTCTCTTATTTTTAATACATTTTTCATTGTTTTTCAGAGAGTCTGTAATATATTAGAAATTAAAGAGATTTGTTGTAATACATATTTTAAAAAGTAATTAAAATTTCGTTTTTATTAAATTTTTAATACTTTTAATTAATGTTTACTTTTCATAAATATTGAATAATGAATTCGTCCATTCCTTAATGTATACATTATTAATTTTCTTTCTCTTCGTAAAATAGTTTAATTTTTATGTTTTTAATTAAGAGAGAAAAGTTAATGATTAGAGATTAAATTAAATTAAAAAAATGTTTGCAAAAAATACAAATACGTTGAAAGAAATTTGTTTTCCAAACTTTGTGAACAATTTACAAATTTGTGATATTTACAAATGAAAACATATATATAAATTAAATCTAAGATACAACACTTTATAACATGTTCACTTACTACAATTCTCAAGCGTTCCAATCAACAAATTTTCTTCATACTTTTCCTAAATGCTTAACGACTTCCAATATTATGCAGATGGAGGAACCTCCCTGTATCAAAATGAGACTTTATAGCTCTGTTAATGTCCAGGAATCTCCTAAAATAGTTTTATTAGGGGCAAAGAAAAAGGTTTAAAGTGAACAGATCTATGTATGTGTTTAAATAAACCCGATTGTATCATTATTGAGAAAACCAGCAAAACTGAGAATATATTCAAATTTTCTTACATCAGCCCTGGCGTTTTTTTAACATTACAAAGGGTTTTTGCCTTCCAAGTCTATGTCTCTAGAATAAAATTGTTAATACTCGCGAGGTTAATTTTTACTTTCTCTTAGCCACAAAACTAAGTATTTAGCAAAACCAAGTATTTTTCCACTTTATCATATTCACGGTGTGCCCTAAAAACCTATGCACCGTAACATAAAATTCTTAAAATTTTTTTAGCACAAATAGTTTCATCAGTTTTATTTGAAACATTCGAAAGAAATGTAAATTTGACTTACAGAAATGTAAAAATATTTTTAGAGACCCTGGAGCGGAGAAGGGGTGACATTTAGACTTCCCCTCAAAATACCATATTGAACGTTTCTATAATTTTTTAATAAGATACTGGCGGGTTACTTTAATATTGGTATACTAACTGCAAATAGAAAAAGAACTATTATTATTGGTTTACTAGCTGGAATATTTCGCTACCCTTTATTATCGTGTTGAATAATGTTGTAGGCAAGTAGATGTTTAGTAAAGATTCCAGATTCAAGAAAATTCGTCATTCAGAACTTTCAGAATTACCGTAAGAGCAATTGGTATGACTGTTTTCTCACCAGATTTTTACTTTCTCTTACTCCTAGCAAGGAGAAATATACTGCGATCGTGCCAGATTTTCGAAATAGATTTTCACCACATATACAAGTTTGCGGGTCCCCTGAATACGAAAAAAAATGTTTCTAGCGAATGATCTGTATGTGTGTGAATGTGTGTTAACAGAATATCTCAAAAACGAAAAGTTGCAGGAAGCTCAAACTTGGTGTATTCCGTCCTAAGTCCTATCACCGTACCAGACGCAAGATCCATCAACAACCGGCAGTGTGACTTTACCAAATTTTATGTTTGGTTTCAGTATTTCGTGATTTTCTCGAAAACGGCTGCAACGATTTTCTTGAAAATTCGCTGTGAAGTTTAGATTGCTCGCCTGTTGTGGTAGCTAATTTTGTCCTTGCTTCTAATTTCTGTCCACCATTGTTTTGTGGAGATAAGCACCAACCTCTTTTTTTTCAACACTTTCTCCCAGATATCTAGGCTCCTTTGCAGATTTGGTTCGCTGTCAGGCAGTACATGAGAAAAAGTTTCTGTAGGTTTTCATCAAAAAAACAATTCTATTTTGTAGAAAATTGAGTTTCCTTAGCTATAATAAAGAACAGCTATTATTAGCTAATAATGGTTAACGCTGAGATGAAAAAAAGAAGCTAGAAACATATATGAGATATTAACGGCCGATAACTGCTAGTAATAAACCTTTATGTGCATTTAATGATTACAGACTCTAACAGCTGACCTACACACGCGTTTTTAGCAGTTAAAGGAGAATAAAAATAAGGTCAAAGCAATGGCAATAGTCTCAACACTTCAATCTTAAAGCGATTTTTAGTGAATGTAGTTTGAGGGGCTTTGAAATAGATTTTCATAAGTAGCCAGGCCTAGGTCTACTTATGAAATTTGTAGACAATATCGTATATGATAATTGTAAACCGTTTATAGACGATATAGACAGAATATTGACAATCGATTTTTAATTTGAAGGTAACACAGTTTGCTGCTCCCCTTTATATTGTGTGAAGACACTAAACTATTCAACATGAGGCTATTCTACTCCCAGGACTGAGTACAATACGACTACTATTCAAACTCACATATGAGGCTTGATATTGTGAATATAACAATTTTTTGTCCCTTATTTTGGTTAAAAAAACTGTTATGTGAAATTATCCATCTGGATGCACGCGGGTTATTATGGAGAGCTTGAAAAGTTCAAGAGTAACCTTGGTTCTTTCTAAAAAATAAAATAAAAATAGGTCAACCACATATTTGTCAGAGATAATTAGAAAACTTAAATATGAGGTTACTAATGGAGTGATTTTTCAGATGTCACAAGCTGGGCGTGTAACGCCATTTACTTAGTCTTCTCTCACCAGTTATTATTGTTATTTGTGAACATATAACTAAATAAGGGACCCAGCTTTAACGATTTATTATTCAAAGAAAAACTTCTGGTGTAAAACACACACACGCCTTTCTCTTACTCAAATTAATACAATTTAATGAAGAACTTTTCTTTAAAATTGCAAGTAGGGCTGGCCATAAACATGATGGTGGGTATTTTACTTGTATAACTGAGCCTTATGTGGCGTGCTCTATGTCAAAAACAACAAAGCTTGCGCAAATTTAAATTTAAATTAACTATCGAACCCCACAATACTCTTCTAAATCAACTTTTTTAGAAAAATAATTAAAATAAAGTGATTCGTTTTATACAGCGAGCATTCTAGGTTTAAAGAAAACCTTTGTAACCATTTTCGAGAAAATTCAAAACCTATTCTGTAAAAGCGCACTTTGGTTAACCGATTTCCTTCAAATTTGTAATTCTATCAATATTTCTAATTTACATTAATATTATATACGTGATAAAACTATATATTATACAGAAATGGTACTTTAAAAGAAAACGCTACTGTTCACCCAGAACCCAAAAAATAAATTTTTCCGGGAAAGTCATAGGGATTCGTTTGTGTGGATTGTCAATATTCTGCCTATATCGTCTGTAAACGGTTTACAAATATCATAAATGACCTAGAAAATCGATTTCAAAGCCTCTCAAACTACATTCTCTAAGAATCGCTTTAAGATTGAAGTGTTGAGACTATTGCCATTGCTTTGACAATTTTTATTCTCCTTTAACTGCTAAAAACGCGTGCGTAGGTCAGCTGTTAGAGTCTGTAATCATTAAATGCACATAAAGGTTTATTACTAGTAGTTATCGGCCGTTAATATCTCATATATGTTTCTAGCTTCTTCTTTTTTTTCATCTCAGCGTTAATCATTATTAGCTAATAATTTTAGCGAATTCTGTTCTTTATTTTAGCTAAGGAAACTCAATTTTCTACAAAATAGAATTGCTTTTTTGATGAAAACATGCAGAAACTTTTTCTCATGTACTGCCTGACAGCGAACCAAATCTGCAAAGGTGCCTAGATATCAGGGAGAAAGTGTTGAGAAAAAAGAGGTTGGTGCTTAACCTCCACAAAACATTGGTGGACAGAAATTAGAAGCAAGGACAAAATTAGCTACCACAACAGGCGAGGAAACTAAACTTCACAGCGGGACAATAGAAGAAGAAATTAATGAAAGAAGAGACGTAGGAAGAATGTTCCATTCCCTAAAGGAATTTTTCAGAGACAAGGTGTGACGAAGAAAACTAAATGGCTGTCCGTACACTAGTTTTTATTCCAACAGTCATGTATTCGAGTAATCGTAGATATTGCCTCCAAAAAACAGGAACTTTCCTTTGTTACCAGCAGCCGAAATACGGTTTTGTAAAAATAAATGAGGGTTAAACAAGGAGGGATCGGGTAAGTAACGTCACCATAAGGAACAACATGAAAGTAAGACCAGTTGCGGAGATTATACAAGAATCTCAGCCAAGATCGTTCGGCCATCTCATGAGAATGGAAGAGAATAGGCAGAAAGCCATACGAAAATTAGATCTCATTGGTACAAGAAGAAGAGGACGCCCTATAAGAGACATGGGAACAAGAAATTGTTCAATGTTTTAAACATAGATGATTAGATTGGAACAGAAGGATAGAGTTAGTATAGCACAGGACAGAATAGGAAAAACTTTATAAGGGTCCCACGCCTTAAATTGGTACTATAGGGAGGATGAAGAAGAAGAAGAAAAATATTAATAGTTTTTGATAGATACAGTTAAATAAAAATAGTAAAAAATTTTATGGAATATTAGATTTAGGTTAATGGATGGATTATTAATAAATGGATACATACGGTTTAAAGAGGTAGATGTGACTTTTTTTACAACGGACCATCGGATCTTTCGAGCTATAGCTCATCTCGTAGTCATCACTTTAGCGGCGTTCAGTATAATGGAAAAGGAGGTTTCACGGGCAATGAATGCGTGAGTGAGTGTGAGTGTGTATGAGTATTTTGGATGCGTATGTGTGTGTGTTGGTTAATGTCATCATACTGCTATAATGTATAATACATGGTAAGCTAACAATATATGCAGTAAGATACTTGAAGCCAAAAGCTTATGTTAGCGGCGTCACTCTTTTATTAGCCCCAGCTTATAATGGTATTAGTGAATATTCCAAAACTATACAGATAAAATTAAAATAGTTTTACATAAACTTAAACTGATGTTGACGAAGTTTTAACTAAATAAATTATTATTGGCGATGTATTCAAATGGAAATGTAGTTACATACCTACGCACCTCTAAACTAGTCAGTAATTTATAATGTAAATTTACAAATATAATTATGTTTTATAGAATGAATATGGTAATCAAAATCATTTCTTGTTCTAACTAGAGATGTTAAATTTCTCAGCTATACATAAAAATCTTGAATTTCTCTTTGAAAGTACTACTACATCTGCAACAAACATTGCTCACTGCCGTAAATATTTCAGTAGTTTAAATTTCAAAGTTGGGCGTTCTGAAGAACATTCGTGTTCCATGTGCAATATGGCTAAGACAGAGGACGTATTTCATTTCGTTGCGATATGCTCGATAATGGTAGAATTTAGAATGAGATGTTTAAAAAAAAAAAAATACCTATAGAATATTTAAAGGGAAACATTAGGTTACATTGAATCATGAGGTATATTTTTCGTGGCATCCTGATGATGGGCGAACACCCAAAACCGGTCAATGACCACAAAAAGAAGCAGGCTATCAAGGAAAATATCTTTCCTGATGCTTTCCAGCTCTGCGGAGTCAACCACAATAACTAAATTGAACCAATTTTGCATTCTGTTTGTTAATATGTGCTGTCACTTATTGATTATTTTAGTTATTAAATTAAATAGAATTTAGTATTTCTATTTAATTGCGAGATTGAACATTACCTCTTGAAGCCGACTGTCTTCCGTTGAACCCGCGTGACTGGCTGGTGCAGCTCCTTATATATGGTTTTACTATGGTGGTGGGAGTGCGACGGTGTCTGGCTCTCTGGTGGGGGTTGGACTGGGGTGAAAGTTAGCGACATAGTACACACGGGAGAACCTAGCGGCCGGCTGGTGAACAACCAACCCGAGTTGTTATACCCTTTGTTATTATTTACATCTTTACTTGAATGTGACTACATACTATGGGAGCGCCATCTTCAATACTTTAGTAAAGCTTGAAAGGGCACTAAGCGTAATTCATATATTCTCACAAATCAAAGATTTTTTTTTTAACAAATGTTATAAAAGGAAGTGATAGTTTTATATCTGGACAGATATTCCAAGTTTAAAAAAAATAGTTTAACCAATTTACGATGAAATTTCACAAACATCAGAGACATTTCCGTGATAGCATGCTTCATTTTGTGGTCATGAAGCAGGCTATCACGGAAAACATCTCTGATGCTCTCCAGCTCTGCGGTACCAACCACCACTACAACAAATTCCACAAAACTCGCACTTTCAGTCAACCTACTTTTTTAAACTTGGAATACTAGCAATATATGTGACGTTCCTGAATATTGTACAAG
>JAAEAF010000825.1:0-51113 GCA_011037195.1 Triatoma infestans
TTATCGGTGATCGTTGTACGAACAAACGGCCTGGCTCTCCTGCCTAGCGCAGATGTCTTGGAACGGTGATCGCTGGATGAGTAAACGGCCTGGCTCTCTTGCCTAGCGCAGATGCTCTGAGAAGTTAGTTAAGGGCCTGCCTAGCTAGCGCCAAAACTATTAGAAGAGTTTCTAATCGCTGAGTACTTCTCTCTGATTATTCTGGTCGTGGATGGCCCCTTATATACGATTCTGAGGTGGTAGGGATGGTGTCCAGTAGGCGGGTCTAGCCGGTGAAAGTTCTCCCCTCTGTGGTGGAGTAGGAGAGTCCTAGTGTAGTGGGGGTGTGCCTCCCTAGTGAAAGGTTCACTTGGTGCAAACCTGGTGGCCGGGCGGAGAACTGTTGTTACATCCTCCCCCTTGAGCTCAGGTGTTGCTTGCAATGGCTGAGCTCACATCAATGGCGTGGTCGGCCTCTCTTCCTTAACCTTCGGATTGGCTTCTCCTGGGCGTCTGCGGTGCAGGGCGTCAGGCTTGACACGTGGTATTTGCCCAGTGGTATCGTCGGGGTGTCTTCGGCTGCTACTTCATAGCTGACGGGTCCCTGTGCGTGTAGAATGACGTAGGGTCCGTCCCTTCGTGGAGCGAACTTGGCTGTTCGTCCTTTCGTCTTACTGCTCTGTGTGTGGGTAGTGATCCACACGCGGTCTCCGGGCGCGTCCTGGGGTCCGGGACGTGCTCGTTGGTCTGCGTATTTCTTCTGCCGGTCCTGAGCTGTTTCATGGTTGTCTCGGGCTCTATAGTAGGTGTCTGCCATGCGCGAGAGGGCTGGCGTGATTTCGGCGATGAAATTCTCTGAAGAGATGACTTCTCTTAAGTCATGTTGGATCTCTGCGGGGGTCCGTAATTCTCTTCCAAACGTTAAGTATGCAGGCGTCATCTTGGTAGCCTGGCATTCAGCGGTGTTGAGAGCGAATCTGATAGCGGGCAGTCTCCTTGGCCAATCGCTGTGGTCTTCTCCTACGAGGATAGCTAACTGCGTCTTCAGTTCTCGGTTTCGTCTCTCCACGGGGTTCGCTGCCGGGTGGTAGACTGGTGTACAGGCTTGTGTAATGCCTAAACAGAAGGTGATGTACTGCATCACGTGACTGATGAACTGCGTTCCATTGTCGCTGATCATCTTCCTTGGTATTCCGTATCGTAAGAAGAACTCGTTTAGTAGTAGTTCTCCGCAGCGCTGTGCCGTAGCTTCTTGTAAGGAAAAAAGCTCTATCCATCGGGATGCTGTGTCCTCGATGACTAATATCCACTTGTACCTTTCGACTGATTCGGGTAAGGGACCGAATAAGTCTACGGCGATGACTTCGAATCGCTGGTTCATTGGTGGGGTCCTGAGTAGTCCTGCGGGCTTCAAGTTGGATGCCTTGTACCTCTGGCATGTCGTGCAAGCTCGTATATACTCTTCAATGCTGTGTCGCATTCCTGGCCAGTAATAATGCTGAATTATCCTCTGGTAGGTCTTGTGAATACCGTTATGTCCTGCTGTGGGCGCATCGTGGTACTCCTTTAGTATAGTTACTCGTTCGTGTACTGGAACCGCTAGCTGTGCGTTGTCCACCTCCTCGTCGGTGGCGTATCTGTAAAGGCAACCATTCGATATTAGATAACCTCTGGCGGACCATCTAGCTGCTTCACCATCTTGCTCTGGATCGGTGAAGGCGTCTAGTATTTTCTTCAGCTCGGGATCCTTGGACTGTTCTTCCCGGATCTCCGTAGCGCTCCTCCTCGGCATGTCTATAGTGAGGGTACAGACTGCGTAATTCTCTTCTTCAGGGGGCCTTGATAACGTGTCGGCCACTGCGTTGCTCCTTCCGGGTGTGTATTTGATCTGAAATACGTAGGGTTGTAATTGCAGGGCCCAACGGGCGAGTCGGCCTGTAGGTGATTTCAGGGTCATCAGCCACTGTAGTGGTTGGTGGTCTGTGACTATCAACGTGGGGTGGCCTCGATATATCCTCTGAACTTGAAGACTGCCCATACTAAGGCGAGTGCTTCTCGTTCGGTCGTCGTGTAGTTTCTCTCAGGCGCTGTAAGCAGGCGGCTGGCGTACTCCACGGGATGTTCTTCTTCTTTCTCCCCCTGGACTAAGACTGCTCCAATAGCATAAGCACTAGCGTCGGTTTTGATAGTGAAGGGGCGAGTTTCATCGGCAGGCTGGAGGATGGGTGCTGACGTCAGTAGTTTCTTTAGCTGGTCAAATCCATCTGCTTGGTCGGTGGTCCATGTCCATGTGGCGGCTTTCCTGGTGAGCAAGGTCATCGGTCGAGTGATCTTGGCAAAGTCTGGGATGAATCGTCGGTACCACGAGCAGGTCTGAAGGAAACTCTTAAGTTCCTTTACGTTCCTCGGTGCGGGTCTCTTGAGTATAGCTTCGATCTTCTCTGGATCGGGGGTGAATCCTCTAGGCGTAATCACGTGGCCTAGGTACTTGATTCGTTCGCAGCAGAAGTGGCATTTGGGCCGGTTGGCCTTCAGCTTGTACTTCTCTAGATGCTGAAATACATCTTGTAGGTCTGATAGATGCTCCTCGTAGCCTGGTGAGAGCACTATTAGGTCGTCTAGGTAGACTAGCAGTGTGATGTGGCTGAGTCCAGTTCGAAACTTGTCCATAAGTCTCTGAAAGGTGGCTGGTGCGTTGCGTAAGCCGAATGGCATTCTGTTAAACCGGTAGGTTCCAAAAGGTGTGATGATACAGGTTTTATCTCGATCCTCTAGTTTCACCTTGATCTGCCAGTACCCTGCTCTGAGGTCTAGCGTGCTCATATACTGCGTCCCTTTAGCAGTGTGCAAGATGTCATCTATCCGTGGCAGTGGATAATGATCTGCTTTAGTGACTGCATTCAACTTCCTGTAGTCAATGCATAGCCTGTACGTGTTGTCCTTCTTGGGCACCATGACGACAGGTGAGGTCCATTCACTGTCGCAGGGCTCGATGATTCGTCCGTCCAGCATCTGGGAAATCTCCTGTTCCAAGATGTGACGTCTGCTAGGTGATAGCCGGTATGGCGGTGCTGCTATAGGTGATGCCTCTCCGGTGTCTATCCTGTGTTCTGCGTGTGGCGTAGGCTCTGTAGGAATTCCAAACACGTCCTCGTGAGCAGCAAGTATCTCATTAGCCTGCTCCTGTTGTGCTCGGGTGAGCCGGGTGCCTTCGTCTTTTCTAAGCTCCACGTCTATGGTGAAAATCTGTAGTTGCTCCTCCGATGGCCATAGGGTGTCATCCGCCCATACCCTATGGAAGTCTAGATGGCTATGCCTGGTGGGCGTGTGGTGAGTCCTTTCGGTGGGCTCGCAACGGTGTATTATCCACCTACCCCTGGTGGTGTCCTGTTGTACCGGTGGTGAGGGTCCATAGCCTCCAAGTATGGCCTCTTCGGTAGCTTCCATCTCTACTAGCGCTCTTGTTGGTGTGGGTGGTAGCGGGCTGACCATGGTTGTCCTGAATTGTGGCGTCTGCACAATCGCTTCCTGAGTTGTTCCATAAACTCGTGTGTCTTCTGCTCCTGGAGTCAGCGGCGGTGGGCTGATCCTTTCTGATGTGGGTTGTGGTACCTTCAAAACCGTGTTCTGAGTTTCTCGTGTGTCTCCTTTCACTGGAGTCAGCGGCAGTGGGCTGAGTAGTGCTGGCTGCGGTGTCATAGTCACAGTGTCCATCTGTATTCTTCCTGATGTGGGTTGTGGTACCTTCACAACCGTGTTCTGGGTTTCCCTATGAACTTGTGTGTCTCCTTTTACTGGAGTCAGCGGCAGTGGGCTGAGTAGTGCTGGCTGCGGTGTCATAGTCACAGTGTCCATCTGTAACTGTGGTGGTGCTGGCTTGTCCTTTCTGGTGAATGGGTAGAGTGTGGGGTTGTCATGAAACCTCCACCTGTGTTCTCCAAAATCCAATATAAGTCCAGCGTCCTCAATGAAGTCTATTCCGAGCAACGTCTGGGTGTTACGGGCTCCCGGGAAGAATGTGAAACTGGTCGGGATTGTCCTTCCCTTCAGTTTGACTGGCAGTTGCGTCTGTGCAACCTGCTGCGTTGTTTCTTCTCCGTCTGCTAGCGTCACTGTAGCAGTTGTTAGGGTGAGGGGATGTCCTCGTTCTTCTAGCAGGGTCTGCAGCTGGTGGCTGCCTATACTGGTCTTGGCTCCTGTGTCTACAAAGCCAGTGCCCTCTAGGTTCCACACGGCAATGCTGAGTGCTGGCCTCTGCCGGGTGCGGATCTGTATGTGGGCAGCACAGAAAGAGCCTGTTCTTTCTTGCTGCGTCTTCGTTTGGTTGCAGTCCGGGCAGTTCCTCCTGTATACTCCCGGTCTGTTGCAACCAAAACAACTGTAGGCCGCCTGTGCTGTAGGCTGCTGCTTGTGCGGGTGGGCTGCCTTTGCCTGCCTGCAGTCCTTCTGATAGTGGCCTCTGATGCCACAGTAGTCACACCTGGTAGTGCCACCTGTCCTCTCGTTTGGCTTTTTTGCTGCTGGTGCTGGGTCCTCATACTGCTCAATACGTCTGGCCTCTTGCACGAGTGCCCAGAAGGTATCGACAGTTTCCCTCCTGATGCGGGTTCTTAACCTGGGATGGAGTACCGCATAGGTCATGTCCAGCTGAACATGGATGTCCAGAGCCGGGGTGATTTGAGCAAGTATTGCTCGCTTGCTGCAGACAAACTGGTCCGTGCTGGTCTTGTTGTCCTGCGGCGTGTTGAAAAACTCTCGGTACAGCTGATCGTTGGACTTCCTAGGTCCAAAAGTTCGCCTCAGCTGCTGTATGGCGTCAGGCCATGTTGTGGTGGTTTCCTTCTCTCCGAGCCACAAAGTTCCTGCAACGTCTGTGAGTAGCATGGGCAGTGCGGCTAATGCGTGGTTGTCACTCACTCGGGCTGCTTCCTTGTACGTCTCTGCTGCGGAGATGAAGAAATCCAGGTCCTCTCCTGGTTTTCCTCCGTAGCGTGCGGTACACCCAATCATTAGGCCAGACTGCTGGGTCTGCCTGTCTTGATTGATGCCTCGTATCAGCTGCTGCAACATCTCTGGGGTGAGCTGCATGCTTATGTCTCCTAATTCGGGGCTGGGCTGTCGCTCCGTCGATGGTCGTTCTAGAGCTCGTGCTGCACGTTTGGGCGCCATTTCTTTTATAACACACTCCCAGAAATAAATATCCCGGGGGTGTGGGGAATTAGGATTCGTGATTCTGCAAATAAAATACACCCAGTAAATGTCAAAGCACCTTAGTAAAATGTTACATATATTCTGAAAAGCATATACAGTAAATGGTTGCTATGACCAATCTGTTCGCTCAGGGAGTGACACAGATTGTCAATCGTCGCTCGTCGAGTAGAGTGGCCTGGCCCTCTTGCCTAGCGCACACTACTTATCGGTGATCGTTGTACGAACAAACGGCCTGGCCCTCCTGCCTAGCGCAGATGTCTTGAAACGGTGATCGCTGGATGAGTAAACGGCCTGGCTCTCTTGCCTAGCGCAGATGCTCTGAGAAGTTAGTTAAGGGCCTGCCTAGCTAGCGCCAAAACTATTAGAAGAGTTTCTAATCGCTGAGTACTTCTCTCTGATTATTCTGGTCGTGGATGGCCCCTTATATACGATTCTGAGGTGGTAGGGATGGTGTCCAGTAGGCGGGTCTAGCCGGTGAAAGTTCTCCCCTCTGTAGTGGAGTAGGAGAGTCCTAGTGTAGTGGGGGTGTGCCTCCCTAGTGAAAGGTCCACTTGGTGCAAACCTGGTGGCCGGGCGGAGAACTGTTGTTACAATAGTTAAAAAAGATTTAATTAAAAAAGGGATGGCACAACAAGAGTTGTTCCACACTCCCCCTCGTCGACATGATCGATGAAATAAGAGGGGATGTGTGGTACCCTATTCAATAACCTTGGGCTCCTCATGCCTTGCTAGACAAGGCACTGATCTGGACGCCACAAAGGTTGAATATGTGCCATCCAAGCTAGTGCTGACTGGGTGGAGAACGAATCAAACTGAGGGGCGCTAATAACCTTGAAAGTTGATGAGCCAAAAAAAAAAAAATAGTAAAAGAACTCTAATGCAATAAGATTCATAATATTGTTATAAATTTGGGTGGGTCCACAATGCTGGATAACATCTAGTTTTTCATCCGTCGTAGCATGCATATTGGTTTTATTCCTGACCGGTTTCGGATTTTCATCCATCGTCAGAGCAAATTAACCAAGTACGTGAAGAAAGTTCACTTGGACGTAATATTTCTGTTACACTCTCACTTGTTGGTTGTATACATGTTGGTAAGTGAACTCTCTACACGAACTCCCTTCACGATGTGAACTCTCTACACGAATTTAGTGATTTGCTCTGACGATGGATGAAAATCCGAAACTGGTCAGGAACAAAACCAATAGATTTATAATACGATGGATAAAATACCAGATTTCATATTATTAATTAATGCCAAAAATTAGTACAATTGCATGTGAAAATGGAAATGACATTCCAAAATCTTCAATAAACTATAATGTCGTCATTTATACTAGTTGAATTGAATAAAAACTTCAAATTATAACATAAATTGGTAAATTACTTGAAAATATATCTGGTTACAGTTAATTTACGTTAATCTACAGCAAAATTATTAGAAAAACAATTGTATAGAAATTTATTAAATAGATTTTCAGCCAGATAAGTTTTGCTAAGTTCCTCTTAAAAGTACATCCTTTGAATGTCAGGGGAACGGTGGGAGGTTGTAGATGTGAGGATTATGGAGTCAACTTACTTAAAATACACAGTATTACCTTACAATATACATTAATTTTATTGATTCTAAAGTGTAGGTTTAGTGCAATCAGAATGCTTGACTCACTTTTTGACACGTAAAAGTGGTGGATTTAGTTGTAGATTTCCTTCCGGATTATGATAATGAAATTATAGAATATAAAAATGGTATCGTAGATTGGAAAAACAATGCTAAAGAAGACTCTAACGGAATGTTCATTAACAAGAGTTAATATAGAATTCTTTTCCTTTCTTCCACAGATGTTATACCACAGGTTATATGAGAGGCTAAAGCTTGGAGGTAGGTATTATGTTTATTTCTGTGCTAGTTATGTATTTATTTCATATTGTGAAAAATATTGTTTACATTTCAGAGAATATTGATGCAAAACCAGTTTACTTTTCGGACGTGTTTATGCAAAACGCCATACAACTGAAGCTGTCAAGGGAAGCGACTGGAAGATTGGCTACAGACTTTTTTATTGCTGTAAATAATATTCTAATTTTTTTACTTAATCTGAATAAAAGTTAATTTGTTTTGAACACTGTCTGAATGACAGTGATAATTGAATAGTATGTTGGTGATATTTTTTTGGAAAATGTCAATGAATGTGGTTTTGTAGTAGCCATTAATCTGACACAGTTTATCATTTTCATGTGAATAGCAATAATATTTGGCAATCTTTAGATATTTCTGTAAGCTTTTGCGCAGAAATCTGTATATCCTGCAGTGTTCTATTATGATTTTTGAAAAATTTGTGGCCACTGATATGTAAAAGTGGATGGAAATACATTCAATTCTGTGAATGGGAGCATATTTTTATTTTATTTTATTTATTTATTTCTTTAACGGAATATAAATTCTTTTGTACATAGTATAATATTTAGTATAAATGTAGCTATTCAATATTAACAAGTATGCTTAAAAAATGCCATTAGGGAGCTAAAAGTAAGATATATTTAAATTAAAATAAACGGAACAATGGGTATGAACCAGAACAGGTATAATACAGTTTTGCAAAAAAATTAAAATAGTAGTGTAAATATAATTTAGTAAGAAAAATATTTAATATATAAAAATATAATATATTTATATATAATCTATAAATCCAGATAGGTTAAATCAATCAAAGCAAGAGTTTACATTACTTTTAAATTGACTAATCTTTCAGTTAAATATATTTATTAAGAAATAATAAAATAACAAAATGAAAAATATTCCATTATGAAAGAGATACATACCTCAAACAAACCTATATACAAACTACCTTTCTAATTTATATTTTTCATTTTAATTTTTACAAATTCTGGACCATGCTAGTATTTGGTAAAGTAAAATTATTAAATTACTTTTAGATTAATAAGATTAATTATTTATTTCGTCTGGACGATATGTAATTCCACCCGTTCTGCAAATGATTATTAGCTCAAATTTTACGTTGTAAGTAGGTAGTACAAAATGTTATTATTTAAATTTTACAAAATATAATTAATTAAAAAACCATACATATATCTAACTGAAAATACAATGAAAAGCATTTTTATTTTTTATTTTTCTACCACACTTCAGTAGTTAATCTACGTATGTTGATTTTTTTTTTTTTTTTTTTGATGTTAGTCATTGAAAATCTATTTCATTTTTTTGCAGACGTTTCACTTGTATATTTAATCTTCTTCGGTGCTACAATACAGATTATAAATCACTATTAGAATTATTATCAAATAAAAACAATAATTATAATTAACTTTACTAATAAGTTTGTTTTCTCATTGTTAGTCCCAATTACATTTGATATTATTTTTTGCTGATTTGGCCATCATGCCGACAGATTTTTGGAATAGTATTTGCATTCTCAGTTATATTTAATAAAATCACTGAACATTCTTTTGAACACATTAACACAACAATTTACAAGCCCGAATTCTAAATCTTAGTGTCTGGGAAAAAGTAGGTGAACATTTATTTTAAGATTGACACAGAATTTACAACATCATTGACCGATGATAACTTTTCCTAGACTGGTGAGCTAGTGAAGTAATAATGTGTTTGTAAACTCTTCTAGAATGTTTATGACCGTTGATTTACGATTTTTTTTCCTTAAATCCGCTGGTTAAAGATATTTTGCTAGTTGATTTTACACTTGTTGTTGGTCTCTTGAAGGCTCATCAAAGACTACTTTATGACCCACAGTTTATAGATTTATTGATTCTATGAATCCTGTACAAAGATATAAATTATGTCTGCTGTTTATACATTTCATGGTTGCAGACTTTTACATTTGTTGCTAATAACCTCTTATTCTTCTTGCGACGGCTTTAAATATGAGAAATTAGATGGAGCTTCGTGATTAAACTGTTAAGTATATCAAGCGCTACAATCGCTTAGTGTTGATAAGATGCATAATACATATTAGTAACCGTACCCTGAAATAATGAAAAAAAGCATGATATTAGTAGTTGAGGGAAGGGGATAGCTAAGCGGTTAGGGAGTCCAGCTATGCTGCCCTCAAATTTGTTATTCCTAAGAGCTCACGGTATGACGATGAACAGTGTTATCTATAATGAGAGAACACTTTCCAGAGGATGGCAATGTACTGAGAAGTCTCCGGGCGCCAATCACCATAGATGTTGACGCGCCTTAAATTAAAAAAAAAAATTAGTAATCATTTTGTAGTCGGGATGATTTCCAAAGCTTATATAGTGTAGGACACAATTCCCCAACACCATCCTATTTTTTTCCATTAAGGTTCCAAATATGTTATAATTACTATATAAAGATTTTTTTTAACTTTATTACTCAAATTAAAAAAAGAAAGAAAAAAAACCAGTGCCTCCAGAACTATTAATTTTGTGTTAATCAATGTCTACAGGGTTATGATACATCAGCCACAACACTATCCTTTATTATGTTAATGCTGGCCATGTTTCCGGAACATCAGGAAGCTGTATACAAAGAACAATTAGATATTTTAGGAGATGATCCTGAAGTGGCACCAACTTGGGAACAGCTATCTAAAATGAGTTATTTAACTAGAGTAATAAAGGAAGTTATGCGACTTTATGGTGCTGTTGGTATATTTAGAAAACTTACTAAGGACGTAGATATAGGTAAGCACTAAAAAATATTTTTTGAAATTGAAATTTCAATTGAGAATAAAAAATTTAATAATTTGAACAATGCATAGTGAACTGGCAGACAGTGATGACAAAAAGGTCTTTTTCATAGTGTAGCTTATTTTCAACAAATTAAGACATATATTTCCTTATTCCAGTCACGATCATTTCTGCGAATTATTATTTTTCGTTTTGAGGGATTATATTTTTTCCAGATCATAGAAATACAATAAATATAAAATAGAACAGTTCCAACGCGCTCCTTTCAGTAAATAATTAATTAATACTAGGGCAAGGTGAAAAGTTCTCGGCCTAGCCCATAGATGGCATTGCTACAAATGAAATTACTGTTTTGTTATGTTGTCAACACTTGTTGATGAAATAAATACCAATTATGTTTCTTTTGTACCGTGGTTTAGAGTAAGCGTGTTGTTTGTTTTTTGACAAAATGAATAAACTTGAATACCGTTCCGTCATAGAATAGAAGAGGGGGGAGCCTCATTCCATTGCGACCTACAAATCGAGGTCTATTGTGGATCCTCTTACGTTACAAAACATCTCCCAGCCTTGCCCTCCTAATCAGTCCTAGCAAAGCTGAGAGCGGCTCCGTCATGAAGCTTCCAGCTTCGGGATTGCCCGTCCCCAATTGAAGAAACCTAATCCTCGCCAGGCCGGCGCATTCACAAAGGATGTCTCCTCCTCTACCTAGCAGAATCGGCATACCGCACTATCCGCAAGTTGTAGGTGGTGCATGTGTCTGTTCAGCCTACAATGCCCTGTTAGTAGACCCACAATTAACCTTATATCCCTTCGGGTCTGGCTCAGTAGGTCTCTGGTAAATTTAGGCAAATGTCTTTTGATAAAGAGCTTTGCCTGCCTCTGTCCTAGGATTCCCTCCCACCAAAGCAGACGCTGTTCTTCTATCCAACCCCTGATAGAAGTTTGAATGAGGCTCCTGGACAAGCCGCAGAAGGGTTCGGGACCTATAATGGTATCCCGCGAACCCTCCCTCGCTAGGGCATCCGCCTTCTCATTGCCCAGAAACCACGCATGTCCCGGCATCCAGGCGAGTGTCAGTTTATTCCGAGTACCCACCTCGGTGAGGGCAAGTAGGCAGTCCCACACCAGTCTTGAGACTATTTGGTGTGACGAAAGTGCCTTCAGGGCTACCTGACTGTCGGAGTATATGGCTACTCTTCTACCCACTATCCTTTGCCTTATAATTTCCCTAGCGCGAGTTGCAGACTTCAGCCTGAAAGACCGTGGCGTACTTCCCTCCTCAGTGATCCCCGCTACCTCTGGGCCTGCAAGTCGGGATGAGCCTGGAATGTGCGTCTCCGCGAGGAGCTTTAAGCTTTCCTATTCGGAGACAGTGAAGGTTTCGTCCCTCTTTCGGAGGAACCCCACTTCCTTTGAACCAACGCTCTGTGGATTCTGGCACACGAGGAGGAATTCTCAATTTCCTCGCAAAACCGCCTCCACCTTCCTAATTTCTTTATTGTAATGCGTGAGGGCATTCCGATAGACGATCTAGTTCTGGGTAACTTTCGCCCTGTTGAACATCTTCCTCACCTCGGCCATCAATATCTCGAGGTGATTGTTCCACCAGACCGTCTTTCCTCTCTGTGGTCTTGACCTTACCGGACAGTTTTCTTGGAAGGCCGTGGTTATCGCCTCCTGCACCTCCTCTACCGTCCGTCAAGAACCTCCACCACTCTCCCGTCAGAGATTCCCTGTGCTACTCTATTCTTAAGGGAATCCACAAATCCTTCCCAGTCGGTCTTTCGAGGGTTCCGGAATGTTATCTGTTGCAACCGGGGGTGTCGATGGTGAACCTGATGTGCCTGTGGTCGGAGCAAGATGGTTTCGAACACACATGCCAGTTCGTGATGTCATCACACAGCCTATGGGTGGTCAGGATCAAATCCAACAACCTCCCTCCTGGGGAAGTAAGCGGAGCAGGCCACCAGACTCCTGATTCCAACTTCGGTCCGTGCCGAGATGATTGCTATAACAAAATCACCTGAGCAAAGTGCTGGCTGCAAGTTACCATCAATCTGATTATTAAGGACTATACAAGCTCTGGGTTTCCCAGAGCCCTTACAGCATAAAAAATTACCTTGGAATGGGCGAATGCCTCTGTCTTCCTCGGCCACGAGCCACGGCTCCTGCACTAGAGCGATAAGTAATCGCTCCGATTCAAACCTCCTGCACAAGACCGCCGAAGAGATCTTGGTGTGATGGAGGCTGATTTGCAGGACCGTAACCCCATCCTAAGATGTAGTAGGGTGTCGGGAAGACGAGCTAAGCTCGTGCCCCCGCCGCACTTCGGCATCCTTGGGCGCCAGACACCGCTGAGGGGTTTGAGGCCTCAACAACGGGCTGACCCTAGCTTCGCCCAGAGCGACGGGCAAGCTCTTCCCCCTGTCGGTTTTTTTGCCTCTCTTTTTTGCCTGCCTTACGGCCGGCTGAGGGCGTGAGTGCGCGAGCCTCCATTGTCGGAATATCCGCCGCGGGGGCCCGCGCCAGCTTAGAGGTGGAAGGAACGCCCTCCGCCGGGCGGATCGCCTCGGCGGAAGGAGCCCCAACTCCCGCCTCCTCACCTAGTTTATCCTTGGTCCGGAACTTCAGCCTGCCGAACCCGTAGAATGGAGCCATATCTAGACTCCTCAGAACGCACATATCTAGAAAACACACTTGACGGTCTTCCGTAGAGCCCGCCATGGTGGACAGCAGGGATTTTTGGATCAGCAATGACCGGGTAAGGCTACTTACTCTGGGAGGGCGCCTGGTATCCCAGAGGCTCCGTAACGACCCTGGGATTAGGTTCCGGGACCAACCATCCTATAGGCACGGGTCGCATAACACCGTAGGATCGAGCCTGATGTAGAAGCAGGATAGGGTAGTCAAGGATCTAACAGGAGGGTAAGACATGAAGCCGGAGGCTAACGGGGGGTTGATCGTTGACCCGCCAGAGCCCTAGCTAGCCGTGACACCGGAGAAACCCGGGTGCCACTTTGCCCGGCCCCCACGATGTGGTCGTTAGGGTTGGCTCGCTGCTCCACTGGAATCGCCGAGGCTTTCCACCAGTGAAACAGCATTTGGGGGCCGTCAAAAAATTCTTCGTTTTGGTTGGTTTATCGCCAACAGAAATTCATCCAATGTTGGTGAAAATGTATGAGAAGTCAGCACCTTCGTAAAAAAATGAGTTCTAAGGTGGTCATACATGGATTGAAGATGACCCACGTGAAGGAACGTCAAAAACTGCAACTACCGAAGAAAATATCGAGGAGATACACAATATGGTTCTAGATGATCGACGCGTAAATATGTTTGAATAGGTGATAGGCATCTCAGAAGAAAGTGTACGGCATATTTTACAAGAAGAACTCAGTATGAGAAAGCTTTGTGCAATATGAGTGCGCATTAATTAAATGCTGATTACAAACACATGAGTAATCGAATTTCTCAGCAAAGTGTGGGCCTTTCAAAAGAATCCAACGATTTTCTGCGCCCATTTGTGACGATGGCTGAAAAGTAAGTTTACCACTTTACCCCTGAGTCAGAACAACAGTCCAAGCAGTGGGTAGACCCAGAGGCTCTGCACCGAAGAAAGCAAAGACGATTGCATCGGCTGTAAAGGTTATGGCAAGTGATTTTTGGGATTCCAAAGGGTTCCTTTTAATAGACTATCTGCCAAAGAGTCAACCTTTTATGGGGAATACTACGCAAATCTTGGCCAGCTAGATGAAAAAATTAAAGAGAAAAGGTCTGGTTTGCAAAAGAAAGATATCCTCTTGCACCTGGACAATGCACCCGCCCATAAAAATTGAGGGATATCAAGTATGAATTGTTGGAAAATTCTCCCTATTCGCCAGATTTGGTTCCCTCTGACTTTCACCTATTCCCAAACCTTAAGAAATTTGTGGCTGGAAAATGGTTTGAGTCAAATGAAGAAGTGATAGCCGCGGTAAATGGATCTTTTGAAGACCTTCTAGAATCGCACTTCAGAGACGAAATCCAGTTATTGGAGTAACTTGGACAAAGTGTACTGAACTAAAGACTCCTACATTGAGAAATAAATGCTTTTATTTAAAATAAAAAACTCACTTCACTAGTAGGCCGAGAACTTACACCTTGCCCATATATTAACTGTTCTGAATAATTGTAAAACCAAACTTAGTTTTTCATGCGAAGTCTTGGGCGGCTGATTAATGGAAAATTTAAACTATTAGATGCATGTAAATTATATGTCAATGTACTAAAAAGAAATAATCTAAATAGCTGAATTTAGCAAAAGCGGTATTCATGTGGCGAATTATAAAGCAGAAAACACAAGCCGTGGTATTATATAAATATACTGACAAAGTGAAAAGCTGTAATGGACCAGCCAAATCTTCCCGTCACATTTAGTGCAGCAAAACGCTCAGTAAAAGCGTTGTCGCCGAAATACACTGACAAGATCAACTCCAACGTTGCCATGACAAGCGCTGGCCATGATTACCTTCAAAAACACCTGTGGGAGTAACGTATCAAAATGGATGCCCTTTATGCAATATAGGTGAAGAAATGGATGCATCACATTTAGTCAACTATACTACTCTAGTTGATATCCGAACATCGTTTAACGAAGATAAAGAACTAGTAGACAAAGTTATGCGAAATTATATGTACTGCCTAACGGCTTGTAGCCGATATGCGATTGGCATAGAGGAGAAATATATATTTGCATAAACAAGCATTAATAATGGCAACTTTCTTAAGCAGAAGCTTGAAGAAAAGAAGAATGAACTGATTCACACCAAAAATAGATACTTCAACTAAAACTTGTTCACAAATTAACAAAGTGTGGATACTGAGAGTTCCGGAGAGTACATATTGATTTTTAACCAAAAATTATTTGCGTGTATGTGTGTTTGTATGCGTGTCTCTGTGTCAGTGTGTTTCTATGCGTGTCTGTGTGTATGTGTGTTTGTATGCGTGTCTCTGTGTCAGTGTGTTTCTATGCGTGTCTGTGTGTATGTGTGTTTCTATGCGTCATTAATAAATTTTCTATCTATTTTCAAAATGTGATAAACAAAATTGTATAAATAACTAAAATCAATATGTTATTTGTTTAAGTTTTATGTAAATATCTTTGCAGGAGAATGTATACTTCCCAAAGGGTGTACGGCTATTGTTACATTCTACGCATTACATAGAGATCCAAATTTCTGGACACATCCACATGAATTCTATCCAGATCATTTCCTACCAGAAGCTGTAGATGCCAGACCAAAAGGAGTTTATTTCCCATTTAGCTGGGGACCAAGATCATGCCCAGGTAAGAATTAGAATCAGATGATAAACAATAGTCAAAATGACAAGAGTTAAAATGGTGTAAAAGTGTATCGTTGAGCGGTACTTTTTATTAACTAGAGTATATCCACGTGTCCTGGATACGTTTGCTTTTTCTCTTTATTTTCTATTATTCTCTAATAGTGAGCGTTTTGAAATTGAGTTTTCAACATAAACACACGTTTCCGATTACCAATAAAAATGTTTTTAGCAAATAGTCTGTGTGTCAGTGTGTTTCTTTGCGTGTCTGTGTGTCAGTGTGTTTCTTTGCGTGTCTGTGTGTATGTGTGTTTCTATGCGTGTCTGAGTGTCTGTGTGTTTCTAGCGTGTCTGTGTGTATGTGTGTTTCTCTGAGTGTCTGTGTGTTTCTATGCGTGTCTGTGTGGATGTGTGTTTCTATGCGTGTCAGTGTGAAAGAAATAAAATATCTGAAAAATGAATAATCGCAGGAAGTGTAAATTTGATATGCTGTTGAGGCACTTCCAAAAAAAATTGTTTTTTTTACATATAGTTTTCAATATTTTGAATAATTTATTAATTGTCTGATCAACTTTAAAAAATTAATTGTTTCGCTTGCCTTATCATGCACTCACTCTTATTAATATGACGTCTATTAAAAGTTGTCATCCACTCTCCTTTTCATTTCATTCTGAGATTACCTTTTATTGCTTTTAACGCCGACGTTGGTGTTGTCCTCATCGCACCTGTTGTTGGCCAAAAAAGTCATGCATTGGAAGAAAAATTTAACTGTATAAATTGCAGTGAGAAAGTTATATGAGTGTGTTACACAACAGATTTATTTTTGTTTAATAACTTGTTTAATAAAATTCTAAAACATTATTTTTACAGGTAGTACTTATGCTATGGCAACAAACAGGACAATAGTGTCAACCATAATTAGAAAGTATAAATTTGAAACAGACTTAACATTTGACAAACTGGAATACAAATATTCCTTGTTATTGGAGGTTAGCAAAGGATATATGATGAAAATAAAACCAAGAAATTAACCAAAATTGTACGACTAATAATCAGTACTCCATTTTTGGTTATCAGTAATAATTTTTAAAATATTTATTTTATTTTATTTTATTTTATTTATTGATTATTTAAAAAAAATTATAATTTTAATTAACCATAAGATGACAAATGTTTTGTTACAATGGAGTGTATATAAATAAAATTGTTATTTTTCTTGTATTATTTTCTTACAATCGATTTGTAACCTTTCTTTATGATCATTTTGTAAATTTATGTCTGTCTGTTAAGATACTGAATGTGGCCGAAAGTATGTAAAGTAATTTTTAAAAAACTTTGAATCTGTGCAATGTAAACCGTTGAAATTGGTTCATATTCTTTTTCCCTTTGATGTCCATTTTCAAAATTGAGTTTTCACCCTCATATGAGGTCTCATTAATATGAAAAATGAAAACGTTTTTAGCGTAAGTTATAGTGAAAGTTTTTGGAAAATGTTTGCGAAAAATCGTAGCAAATAAAAACTCGATATACAATTTAGTTACAATCATCGTGTCTGATACGAAGTTTGCTTTTATTGAAAATCCCACCAATAGAAGAGCGCCTTTTTTTGCTTTTAGTTTTTCGTGATTTGGCACAAAAATTGCTCCAAACGTTTTTTCATTAAACTTCGTATACTATCTGCAAGAAAAAAAAAAAAATCTGGTGTGAAACACTCACACAACTTTCGCTTACTCCAGTTCTCAAAATTATGATTGATAAATTTTATAGTTTGTGCACCAAATTTAATGATATTCTTCGAAAACTGTTCAGTAAAAGCGCACATCCGGTTTATTAATGTTCTTGAAACTCCGAATTTTGGCCATTTATTTATTTATAAAAAAAAACAAAAAATTGAATTTAAAGAAATAATAACAGAAGAAATTATAAAACAGTAGTGACAATAAATTAAATAAAATGATCTTTGGAGCCATTTTTGAGAAAAACGCAAAAAAATAAAAATTTTTTTAGTAAAGTGATAAAGTAAACACACATAGTAGTAGGTAAGATTTGGCGGTTCTGGCGCATCTAAAATACAAAATGGCGGCCATCCCATCCCTCCCCTAAGCTCGCCCAATCATCGAACTCGATGAGCACTTAAGCCACGCCACTTATCCCTACCCCTCTCCAAGCCAGCCCAACAACCAATCATAGAACTCAACGAGCTCATAGGTCACGCCCACTCATCCCCTCCCCTCTCTAAGTCACGCCGACTTACCCCTACCAGCGGTCAATCATCGATTTCGACAACCCCCTAAACCACGCCTACTTCCCCCACTCCTTAAGCTATCTCATCCAAACCGATGACTCCATTTTCTTTCTACCCCCCACCCCTTAACTTACCATCCAATCCGATGACTCCATTTTCTCTCCATTACCCCCACCACTTGACCTAACATCCAAATTGTTGACTCCATTTTTCATGATACCCCCACCCCTACCATATCATCTAAACCCATGACTCCATTTTCTTTTCACACCCACTCCTTAATCTATCATCCTAATAGATGATTCCAATTTCATTCTACCCCCCCTCTCACTCATGCTAACAGAAATCTCCACCTTACACAACAAGATGGCGGAACTTAACCGAAGCAACTCTCACACCACACCCCTCTCATCAGCATACACTGGGAATTATTTTTTATTTTATAAGAAAAACTTGTCTTACTTGCGATTCGATCCTACATTCTTTAGTTGGAAGTCCATCACCATAACCAGTCGGCCACAATGATCCCTTGCTAGCTAAAGCTATTCAACATACACTTCCATTTTCTAATCAATCCCCGCACTATCATAATCTTATTCCTCTCGCCCCACTCACAAAAAAATACAAAATTATAAAAAGAAAAAGAAATATGGCGGTATGGCATTCAACTGTCACACATAATAATAATAAAGAAATATTTACTTACCCCCTTCCAGGACTGTAGTTGCTATAACGAAGTTCACATACCGAACACGCACTTGGAACTGACAGTTTCAGACAGTACAACTTACTAGTGGTAACATTATCCCCACTCCTATGACGTCACATTACCACTGCCTTAATGATTAAAGTGTATTAAATATTTAATTTTATATATATAACAAAACCACTGCCTTCTAGATAATTCCCACTGCTATGACGTCACACCCAACAGTGTTCCAAATCGCCACTAGGACTTATTGACAATATTATCGCAATATATCGATTACAAAGATCGATTATACGTATTGATTAATGTCGATTTCCTTAAAAAAAAAAAAAACACTGCTACTTCTACCACAACAGGTTAGTTATTGCGTAATGTTTTGTAATAGCCGACAAATTGGCTAGAGAGGCCAGCGAAGAAAATTTGACATCCAATTATTTAGTCCCGCACAACGATATAAAAATGCTAATAAGGAAAATGATAAGAGATGACTGGCAAGCTGAATACATAGCATCCAGTAAAGGATTAATTTACAAGCAATGCAATCCATATGTAGGCAAACTGCCATGGTTTCAGCAAATGGACGTAACTAGAAAAGTAGTAAGAATAATGAGTAGGTTGCGGTCAGGTCATGCGATATGTGGGAAATACTTACATAGGATAGGGAAAAGAAGTACCGAAATATACGAAAGTTGCCACGTGGTAGACGACATCCAGCATGTATTTATGATGTGTTCAAGGTACTAGATTCACAGAAAACTACTTTTTGATCAATTATACGACATATTGGACTCTCCATTTAATTTCAATATACTATCACAAATACATAATACTATTCATAATACATAATATAACTATCACTTACAAAGCCTTAGATAGTTTTATAAGAAAAAGCAACTTAAAATTTTAAAGGAAAGAGAAATCTGTTTAAAATAGTAGTGGCTGTATGGTAGTAAACCCAATGCCAAAAAAAAAAAAAAAAAAAATTATTTATTAATTTTGTTTACCCCTCTTTGTTCAGCATTCGCTTTAAGGTTTCTCACCACGTCAAGGTGGGTGTAATCGAGAAGGTTTTTTTTTTTTTTTATTAATTAAAATATAAGGAAATTAATAAAAACAAAATAAAATATCTTTTACTCATTTATTGAAACATAATGCAAAATATTTACAGAAAAAACAGAAAACAAACTTCAACTTTAAAATAAAAATTAACTTCGTTTTAATACAAAATACAACTTAGGAAAATACAAGTAGACAGAGAAATGATGACAATCGGATTTAATTTTTCTAGGTTTTGCTTTAATACACATTTAAACATTGTACAATTCATTCAAGGTTTACGGGTTTTTTAGAACATCGCCAGTGACCGCAGCCAGGTTTACGGATATTTTGATCACGCCCGTGACCGACATTCAAGGTTTGCGTGCAATTTAATGCATCGCCAGTGACCACATTCACACACACACACACACACACACATCAAAGCAAAAATATTTCTGTATCATTCCAACCAAACTTACTATTCAGCCAGTTGTTAATGACTTGAATTCGATACTGCGTACATTTCTCGCTACATATGTTATGTTTAATACAGTGGTTGCCTTTTTCTACTGCTTGAAGTGAATCAATTTTCGGACAACCATAATCTTCCAAGTACATTACACAAAATTGTACCAATTTTGCAAGAGAAATCTTTTCTTATCATAACCCTTAACAAACACAAATTTATAGTTACAATCAATACATTTGAAAATATCTCTAATCACTTCATATTCAACTTCCCCATCATTCCATCTAATTTTATGATAATAATTTTCTAACCAATAATTAGTTCTAATTTTTTTAAAATTTATTTATTTATACATTCATACGGGGTTGCACCCCATTTATGTAATTTTCTTTAAAATCCGCTCTGTAACTTTTTAAATCTCTATTTTAAACTTTTTAAATCTCTATTTACGAGATTAGTAACTCGTAATTAGTAACTGTCTAAATTTCCAGTGAACTAATTAATTTTTAGCTATAAGTAAAGCTTAATATAAGTCTATTAAAGGTTTGATAAAAAAAAAAAGTATATTTAAAATATCTTAAACAAATATAAATTAAAAACGTAACAAAAAACACTTAAAAGAAAATTAGAATGTTTATTTAGTGTGATATATCTCGAAACACGGCACTACACTTCCTATTCGAAATACGGAAAAAAACTTCCTGTACCATTTGGTGGATTTCCTTATTGTCTCAACAGTTCACAGTACCATGTCGAAGATAATAATCAAAATACTAAGACTGTAAGTAATAGAAAATTACATTGAAAAACTGCAAAAGAGAAGTTATTCAAACAGACGCAAACGTTACTAAGAAAATCATATGTAGGTAAAAGGGTTTGGAAAAGGGATGGATAATAAACCCAAGAAATTCGCCGACAAAAAGGTCGCAAGGGATTATTGCCATCTTTTATTTTAGTATAACATAATAGACAAAAGAAAATATTCTGAAAATTATACAGATGTCGATGGGAGATTTAAAAATGATGGCGCAATTATGAGAGACTAGCAAAAAGGTTTGTTGCCATCTGTTGCCATTTAAGTGAAATAAAAATATTCTGTGGATGTATAGATGTCGCTGGAAGAAGTAAAAAAATATACTCTTTCATGTAGGAGTCGCAAAGATACGAAACAGCGTCAAACCACATATATGTGGTATTAGCTTGTGGGAGAGTGCTAGACTAATACACATTAATGTGGTATTAGCCTGTGGAGAACGTCAAGTGTAACCACATTAATGTGGTATTAGCCTGTGGAGAACGTCAAGTGTAACCACATTAATGTGGTATTAGCAATGAAAGGGTTAATCTAGGTAACAGAGGTAAACACTCTTCATCTTTACCAAACAATGCAGTGTTTACAACAACAATAATCGGTATATGATCCGATCAGGGTTGAGTACCCACCTCAAAATCAGAAACCGTGTCCATATTACTTAATGAAACAACACCGTAATCATCAGAGACATTTTCCGTGGTAGCCTGCTTCATTTTGTGGTCATCGACCGGTTTCGGGCGTTCGCCCATCTTCAGGATGCGTTCTTCAGACAGTGTGCCAAGACAGACTCGTACAGAGACTTAGTTTCACACTAACTGAGGTGTATTCTTAAATACTAAACTCTTAAACTAGGTAAAGGGATGTGGCCAGATGGGTGGGAAAACACGTGTTTGGGTTGTTAAAGGGCAAATTCTTTTCTTACAGTGGACGCGGGGGTCTAATCTTTAAACTCTGTTGTTGGAGGGAGACTTATTTCACAATTAACTAACCAAAATATTAAGAATATACAAAAAATAAAAAATAAGATACACAAAATAAATCTAAATAAAATTAAACAACGATTAAACTAACATTTTAATCACATATGTGGGATGCATAATAAAAAACTTAATTATATAAGAAAACATAATTAGGTATACATGCTTGCGAGGATGTGAGAGCTGCGTGAAAAAGTGAAAGAGTGACTGGAGTTTCTTAATTCTTTGGAACTGGAAAACTTAACTTAATTATATAAAAAATCGTTCAGTTTTAAACGAATGAATGAATTTTAAAATGTTAGTTTAATCGTTGTTTAATTTTATTTAGATTTATTTTGTGTATCTTATTTTTTATTTTTTGTATATTCTTAATATTTTGGTTAGTTAATTGTGAATAAGTCTCCCTCCAACAACAGAGTTTAAAGATTAGACCCCCGCGTCCACTCTAAGAAAAGAATTTGCACTTTAACAACCCAAACACGTGTTTTCCCACCCATCTGGCCACATCCCTTTACCTAGTTTAAGAGTTTAGTATTTAAGAATACACCTCAGTTAGTGTGAAACTAAGTCTCTGTACGAGTCTGTGTTGGCACACTGTCTGAAGAACGCATCCTGAAGATGGGCGAACGCCCGAAACCGGTCGATGACCACAAAATGAAGCAGGCTACCACGGAAAATGTCTCTGATGCTTTCCAGCTCTGCGGAACCAACCACCACAACAAACACCGTAATCATTCACAGAGCTACCTTTTGGGCCCAGAAACGTGAATTCACTATTCAAGTCACCAGAAATCCTACCGTTTAAAATAGCAAAGCCCCGCTCTTGGCAGAAATCAAATATTTTTTGTCCCTGCGAATTAAGCACAATATCTTAAGAATTTCTATTTTCTTGACAGTTACTTAAACAAATAGTATCACCATCTACAACTGATAATCGGTTGTTCTGCCAATCTCATATAATTAGAATATCCAAATGATTATGTTCAGCTACTAATTCAGTTAACAAATTAAATCCTACATTCCAATCACTACCCAGAGTAAAATAAACAGGCAACTAATGTAAACAACAAAGGCTATGCAACAATGTCAACAGGCAACAAAACCTATGCTTTATACTATTCATAACTAATACATCAGTTGAACCCAATAAAGAAAAAAATTCCAGTGTTCCTAGAAATTAAGCTTGCTTTACATCCCATAAGCACACCGCCCTTCACCCCTCCAAATTTTGAAATTTTAATAGAGGAAATAAATTTTAAACTGAAATCCTGGAAATATTTTGGATACAAATATTCATTTTTTGTCTTCGATGAATGTTTCAAATAGGCATAAAATATCAAATTATTTTATGAAACCAGTAAAAGAAGCGCCTTTAATTTTATTCCTTAGACCGGCAACATCATAACCCAAAATTTGCCATTAATATTAGTTACATTTTTAGAATTGAAATTCTCCCAACAGAGATACGATCCTAATTTATTATTCACACGAAGTTGCGAAGTTGGTACCGGATCAGATAATAAGTCCTCCAACATTAAGGTTATTCCATTATCGGTCTTCAGTCTAAATCTTCATCCCATCATAGAATTTTTTCCCATCTAATATTAAACTATCATGTCGTATAATTTCCTGCTGCTATCCTTTTTCAGCATTGCCAATAAGTCTTAGCAGATGCGGATTTCTTTGTTTGGCTTGCCACTTCCTGGGTATCCGGGAACGTACGTAATCTAAACGAACCAATTATGCACCTGCACGAGTACTAGATAGTTTCCCGTAAACCCTAATCAGAGTAACATAATGATCGGCCCTGAACCTGTTCTTTTTTCTAAAATCATATCACTACTATTACATTTTTGAAATGGAAGCTGTATCAGTACGCTGATCAAGGATATCTTACGCTTCGATTTCACATAGAGCACACGTAGCTATAGCAGCTGCCATTGTTTTTACTTTCTCTTACTCCTAGTAAGAGGAAGTATTGTAATCGTGACAAATTTTCGATATCGAGTTTTTCACATGGAATATCCGTTTTGAGGTCCCCTGAGTCCAAAAATGTGGTCTTTTGCAAATGGTGTGTGTGTGTGTGTATGTATGTATGTATGTATCTATGAGAATTGCATAGGTCAAAAATGAAAAATCGTAGGAAGTTGAAACTTGATATTCCGTTTAGGTCTCAACATGGGATCTGAAAGTGTGTTATCTGTCGAAATTCCTATACCGGAAGTACCACTTCACTAGTTTTTTTTTTTCGTTTTTTTCAATTTTCTCAAAAACGTCTCCGACGATTTTCTTCAAACTTAGTATATCAATTACATTTACGAAGAGCTATAGCTTTTAATTTGAAACATTTCTCCGAGAAAATTCATTTAAAGTCACTTTTGGGTGAGGGGTGGGGTTACGTTTCTATCAAATGTGCTATTTCAGTTTATTAGACAATTCTGTCATCTAAATAATGATAATTAGAAATAAATATATGGCTGAAATTCCATGTTTGCAAAAAAATCGGATAACCGATAGTCCGTTTACTTTACCACTTTATTAAATGATTTTATTCATTTTTTTGCAGTATTCTCAAAAATGGCTCAGATGATTATCTTCAAAACTACGTATTGTATACTAAACATACAAAGATCTACAACTTTTATATAAAACATTTCTCTGGGAAAATTCATTTAAGGGCAATTTCAGGGGGTTGTATGTTTTTCTCTAAAAGGCTATCCATATTTGATTATACAATTCTACCATCCAAAAAAAATTAATTAGAAATAAATAGATTACCAAAATTCCGAGTTACAAGAAAATTAGAAAAACCAGAAGTGCGCTTTTATTAAAACAGTTTTAGACGAATTTCATAAAATTTGGTACACACACTATAAAAAATTTTTTCAATTATAATTTTGAGAACTGGAGTAAGAGAAAGTGTGAGTGTTTCACAGCAGA
This sequence comes from Triatoma infestans, assembly GCA_011037195.1. Lineage (NCBI taxonomy): Eukaryota > Metazoa > Arthropoda > Insecta > Hemiptera > Reduviidae > Triatoma > Triatoma infestans. The sequence goes on from JAAEAF010000825.1 coordinate 24,391, forward strand.
TTTTTCATATTCTAAATATCATAAAAATTTTTTTTTATTGAAATATAAAAATTCAAAAATTCACTTTATTTTCTCCTATATCAGGAAGTGATCGTGATATTTGGAAGCTTACCCTTAGTATAGGTACTCGTATTTCTGTTTGGGGTTATATGTATGTATTATGCAGCAGGAGAGGAAGTTAGAATCATCACTAGGAACGAAACTTTCACTTAAATTAAGGTTGCCAAGTTAAAATTTATAAAAAAAAATACTCACAAAAAATTGGAATATATTAAAAGACAACCAAAAAAAAAAAGTGAAACGAAACCTTTAGAAAGATAAAGAAAACCTGTTTTCATGGTCAGTTTCCGGCATTTCATATATTGTAATAAACAAGAAAACTAAATATTATTTACAGCTTTCCTGTTTTTCATAAATATTGCTTACAGTGAAATCCGAAAATTAATTTAAATAAATCGAACTATCATACTATGGTAGTGGTACCTCTTTTTTTTTTTTGGTGGAGAGAGTTTCGAAATCCAAATATACGCTGAATTCATTCAATAATTTATTTAATATTGAATTAAGATATATAGTATAGATCTAAATTGTCGATATATTTATATTTATATATATATATTTGTGACAAACCAAAGCCATAAGTTTGATATAAAGCAGTTGGTCATGATATCATAATTTGTGATGCAACAACTGCAAAAGCAATAAATTACAAAAAAATATATGAAAGATTAATTTACCTTTAAGGGGAAAATTAGTGGAAAAATTAGAAATGCCAGAAAGAAGTCAAAGAAAAAAAAAAAATCTGGTGTGAAACACTCACACAACTTTCTCTTACTCCAATTTTCAAAATTGAAATTGGCAGGTTTTAAAGTTTCTGGACTAAATATGATGAAATTCATTGGAGTTTGTCGAAAACTGAAAAAAAAACTGTTCAATAAAAGCACACTTCCGGTTTACTAATTTTCTTGAAACTCGGAATTTTAGCCGCCTATTTATTTATAATTAATTTTGTTTCGATGGTAGAATTGTACTATGATAGCACTTTAGAGAAAAACATAACCCCCTTCCGTCCCCCAAAAGTGCCCTTAAAGAATTTTTCGAGAGAAATGTTTTGAATAAATGTTGTAGATCTTTGTATGTATGGTTTGTATATAATGTTTTAAGGAAATCCTTTGAGGCATTTTTGAGAAAAGCGCTAGAAAGTAAAAAAAGTACCAGAAAACTGAAAAATACGTTTCAGTAAAATCCCATCACCAGACAGTGAATTGAGAGGCTCCTAGAAGAAAAAATCTATGGGCAGCATGCTGGAATCGGCAATTCCGCTTTGCTAGTTCAGCGCGCTACCACGAGCTAATCTCTTCCTTCTCCCTTGGCTTTCGCCAATAAACTAGGAACGGAGACCCTAGTTTGTGTACTGTGTTTTGCCTTCTCTAGTTTAAGTGTATTGTGCACTGTTCTGATGAAGTGGATGGAGTACTGAGCTGTGGTAACCCGTGGAGTCGCTACTCCCTAAATAACTGCATGCAACAGATACCACTTGCGGGCAAACAACACATTTAATTATAATTATATTATTTAGATGATAGAATTGTATTATAACCTGAAATAGCACTTTCGAGGAAACCTAACCCACCCCTCCCCCAAAACTGCCCTTAAATGAATTTTTCCGGAGAAATGTTTTAAATAAAAGTTGTAGCTCATTGTATGTGTAATTGACAAATCAAGTTTCAAGAAAATTGTCGGAGCCGTTTCTGAGAAAATTGCAAAAATTAAAAAAAAACATCTAGTAAAGTGGTATTTCCGGTTGAGGAATTATGACCGATAACGTACTGTCAGATCCTATGGTGATACCTAAACGGAATATCAAGTTTCAATTTCCAATGGTTTTTCGTTTTTTGGCTATGCTGTTCACATACACATACATACACAAACACATACAGACCATTTGCTAAAAACCACTTTTTTGAACTCAGGGGACCTCAAAACTCGATATCGAAAATATGACACAATTACAATACTTTCGCTTACTATGAGAGTAAGGGAAAGTAAAAAAATAATAACATAGGGAAGGGATTAGCTCAGTGGTTACCGCACTGGACTCCCACGCGGAGGTCCTTGTTTCGTGTCCAGTGCTACCCTTAGATTTGTTCTTCCTAGCAGCCTCTACAGCTCGCCGCCGGGTGATGGACAGTGTTTCTGTAACGAGAGAACACTGTCAGGAGGCCGGCAGTGCAAATAGAAGTTTCCGGGCGCCAGTGACCATAGATATTGACGCACCTTAAATTAAAATTATAAAAAACAACTTTTTAGAAGACTACATTTCATTATACATCGTTACAAAGATAAATTAAGATTTTAAAAAAAACGCTGTTTTTTATTATATTTCTCAAAGTAAACTCTTATGAAGCAGATTATAATTCAAACAAACTTGGTCGTTTATGGATAATTTTTTTGGGGGTGGAGGGGTGAGGCACACACAATAAATATGCATAAAAACGACATCCGCTGAAGATATCAAACCTCAGTTTAACCCATTCTCTTTATATAAAAATATAAATTAAATCTTTGTTAATTATTTTGTGGATTTATTAATAATGTTATATACATGTTTTCAACATTATGCACATATTTCGTTCTTGGGGCTAAAATGGGCCATGGAAAAATAAATGCGATAAATTTAAATAAGCACAGCTCTTCTTTTTATACATACTATTTATTTACAAAAGTAAAATTACAGTAGAGTTGTTGTGGTGATTGGTTCCGCAAAGCTTTTAAATACAGAGTTTTAAATACAGTTAAAAGCACCAGTCAGTGTGCAAAACTGAATTTGCTCTGTCTGCCTTGTCTGTGTTGGCACACTGTCTGAAAAACGTATCGTGAAGATGGGCGAACGCCCGAAACCAGTCGATGACCACAAAATGAAGCAGGCTACCACGGAAAATGTCTCTGATACAGTACAGTTGGTCTGCAATATAATAATACAAATATAAATGGAAAACAAAACTACAGTCACGAACAGATGTAGGTACATAATTTAAGCTAACTGAAATAAATGAAAAGATAGGAAAACTGAATTTCAACAAAACAAAATAAAAGAATACCTGAGGGACCAATATTTTAAACAAGACTAAAATTTAATCTACGCATAAACTTAATTTAAATATTATAATCTTGTTTTTGACAAAAGGAATATAATTACTCCAAATTATGAGCTCCAAATTAGGCTTATGATCGGATTAGTAGAACTGGTTTATCTTGATGTATGAGAGAACTGGGATACCCAGAAAAATTGATACGGCTCGTCGAAATTTGTTTGGCTGGGAACTATTATAATCCCAGCCAAATAATAGTTCATGGGAAAATCTCCAAAGTGAGTTTAGGATAAACTTAGGCCTGAGTAAAGGGGATGCAATGTGGCCGACATTATTCAGCAATGTATTAGAAGCTGTTATGTGGAGGTTGTCAACCAATTTTATTGGCAATCTATATAACAGAATGGTGTAAATAATAACTTATGCAAGGGATGGAATTAGATCGAGACCTGTGATCGATGAGACTCGAGTCCTTCACAGACCGTTATAGCCCTAGAATGTAAGTAGGTAAGTTATATAGGTGGGAGATTCAATGGTAACCTTAAATTTGATATTAAAGGACCACTATACAATCAAGGCTATATAAAATTTATAAAACGATACGAAAATGTTTTCTGATTTAGTAAGGGTAAACTTCTCTCGCGTGATTTATGTAAACAACCATGATTCTATTATATTTAGTTATATTTGCGTTAGTGGCTAAATATTTACTGAAATCAATTAAACGTATACTATGGATAAACAGGGCGAAAAAAATGACTGCCAACATACCTGGTCCAAAACCATGGCCAATTATTGGAAACGCAGATATCTATGCTAAGGCTAAAACACCAGAAGGTAATTTTTATTAAATTAAACCAAAAATATTTGATATTTATTACAGGCTAATTATGTCTACTATCCAAAAAGAAGTATTTTGACTTTCTCTTATTCATCAGTGAGAGGAAGTATTGTAATTGTGTCAAATTTTCGATATCAACTTTTCACCAGAAATATCCGTTTTGAGGTTTCCAGAGTCCAAAAAAGTGGTTTTTAGTAAATGGTGTGTGTGTGTGTGAGTGTGAATGTGAACAGCATAGATCAAAAACAACAAATCGCAGAAATTTCAAACTTGATATACAGTTTGGGTACCACCATGTATCCGATCGTAGGTTATCTGTCAAAATTTCTCAACCGGAAGTACCACTTAATGAATGTTTTCTCTTTTCGCGATTTTCTTAAAAATGGCTCCAACAGTTTTCTTTAAACTTTGTATATTAACTACACATATTAATATCAAAAATTTTTATTTGAAACATTTCTCCAGGAAAATGCATTTGAGGGCACTTTTGAAGAAGAATGGGGTAAGGTTGTCGTTAAAATGCTATATAAATTAAATACACAATTCAATCACATAAATATATTAATTAGAATTAAATATGTTGTGGAAATTCCGAGTTTCAAGAAAATCAGATGACCGGAAGTGCTTTTTCACCGAAAAGTATATTCCAATGTTCTGCTATTTTTCTAAAACGGTACTAACAATATTCATTAAACTATATATGTTAACTACATGTAGATAATATAAAGAGCCTTAGCAAAGTGGACTTTTGATGGAGGTGTAAGGTGATGTGTTTCTCTAAAGTGTTATCATTGTTGATTATACAAATTCTACCATCTAGACAAAATTAATTAGAAATAAATAAGATTGCCAAAATTCCGAGTTTCAAGAATATTAATAAACCGGTAGTGTATTTTTACTGAACTATATTTTACTTTCTCTTACTCCTACTAATCGTGTCAAATTTTCGATATCGATCTTTCACAGCAAAATAATCATTTTGAGGTACCGTGAGTCCAAAAAATTGGACAATTTTCTTCATTAATATATCAACGACATTTACAAAGAGCTACAGCTTTTATTTGAAACATTTCTCCGAGAAAATTCATTTAAGGGCAATTTTGATAGCGAAGTTCGGTTAGATTTTTATCTAAAGTGCTATTTCAGTTTATTAGACTATTCTGTCATCTAAATAATGTTAATTAGGATTGAATATGTTGTTGAAATTCCGAGTTTGAAAAAAAATCGGATGACCGGAAGTGCGTTTACTTTACCACTTTACTAAATGATTTTTTTTTTTCCACATTTAATATCGATTTTCTCAAAAATGGCTCAGACGATTTTCTTGAAACTATGTATGTACACTTTTTTGTTGTGGTGGTTGGTTCCGCAGAGCTGGAAAGCATCAGAGACATTTTCCGTGGTAGCCTGCTTCATTTTGTGGTCATCACCGGTTTCGGGCGTTCGCCCATCTTCAGGATGCGTTCTTCAGACAGTGCGCCAACACAGACTCGTACAGAGACTTAGTTTCACACTAACTCAGTTAGTGACTGAAGAACGCATCCTGAAGATGGGCGAACGCCCGAAACCGGTCGATGACCACAAAATGAAGCAGGCTACCACGGAAAATGTCTCTTATGTATGTACACTATACATACAAAGATTTACAACTTTTATTTAAAACATTGCTCTGGGAATATTTATTTAAGGGCAATTTTAGGTGGAGCGTTGGGGTTATATTTTTCTCTAAAGTGCTATCATAGTTGATTATACATCCAAACAAAATTAATTAGAAATAAATAGGTGGTGGCCGAAATTCCGAGCTTCAAGAAAACTAGTAAATTGGATGTGCGCTTTAACTGAACAGTTTTTTTTCAGTTTTCGGACAAATTTCATTAAAAATTTGGTAGGCAAACTATAAAATTTGTCTATTACAATTTTCAGAACTACAGTGAAAGAAAGTTCTGTGAGTGTTTCACACCAGATTTTTTTCTTCTTTTTTTTCACAAATCTTCGAATGAATTCTCCAGCTTTGTTTCAGGTTTTTTTGTAATTGTTTTCAGTAGAAAACAATATTTTGAGGTACCTTATGTATGAGGAAGATATTTTATTTTCTTTTTATTGCATTAAAAGGAAGTATTGCCATAGTGTCGAATTTTTGAAAGCAGTTTATACCGGAAATGCAACATGTTTGAAGGTCCCCTACGAAAGATTGTTCTAACACTAACAAAATTCTGTAAACCGGTGTGACATTTGTGAAAGGTCATGTTATATCAGAAAACTTGATACTTGGAAGGTTCTAGAGTAGGATATGTGTATCTTCTTTATCTCTCTCTGTGTGTGTGTGTGTGTGTGTGTGTGTGTGTGTGTGTTTGTGAATGGGTGGGCTGGTTCTACATAATAACTCAAAAGTGATCAATTATTATTACAACCTATTTGTTATGTTTTTTTTTTTTTTTTCCAAAGTTATTGTAATCTATTTCAAAGTGTGAATAATTCTTAACCATGAAAATATTGTTCACTTCAGAGAAGCTTGCTTATTCTGCACAAATATGACGTTGTAAATGGAAAAAGTACTCGTATTTCTATTACTATTTACTTTCTCTTACTCCTAAAATAAGAAAGAGGAAGTATTGTAATTGTGTCAAATTTTCAATATCGAGTTTTCACCGGAAATATCCGTTTTGAGGTCCCCTGAGTAAAAAAAAAAAAATGGTTTTTAAAAAAATGATCTGTGTGTGTGTGTGTGTGTGTGTGTGTATGTGAACAGCATAGCTCAAAAACGATAAACCGTAGAAAGATCAAACTTGATATTCCGTTTAGATATCACCATGGGATCCAACAGTAGGTCATCTGTCAAAATTTTTCAACCGGAAGTTTCACTTTACTAAATCGTTTTTTCCAAGATAATAGCAAAGAGGCTGACAGTGTATACGGACCAAATTTTAGGTGATTACCAAGCTGGTTTTAGAAGGAGTAGAGCAACCACGGACCAAATATGTGCATTAATGCTGATTCATGAAAAATGTTATGAATACAACATTGATGTTCACCATTTATTTGTGGACTTCAAGCAAGCATATGACAGCCTTTACAGGGATAAAGTTTTGCAAATTATGGAAGAATTTGCCATCCCAGATAAATTAATTCGGCTCGTTAACATGTGCCTCATAAAAACGACTACAAAAGTCAGAATTAAAGGGGATTACTCTCAAGAGTTTGAGATAAATAGAGGTCTTAGGCAAGGTGACGTAGTTTCCACAATCCTGTTTAACCTGTCCTTGGAGAAAGTTGTCAGAGATATTAAGACAAACCCAAACAGAACGATATTTAACAGGTCAAGGCAGTACCTGGCTTATGCAGATGACATAGTACTTTTAGAAAGTACCTTAAGGGCTCTGGAAGAGTGCTATGACCAATTGGAAAATAGTGCCAGGGCTGTGGGTTTGTCCATTAATACTGACAAGACCAAGTACATGCTATGCTCTAGGCACGACAACCGAATTTGCAACGCTGCTTCTGTGACGTTAAGTGGAAGAACGTTCGAAAATGTAAAAGCCTTTAAATACTTAGGTACCATCTTCACTAAAGAAATGGATGTTAGAAAAGGAAATAAAGAGAGGTTGGCTGCCGGAAGTAGATGCATGTTTGCTTTAAATAAGATCCTTAAATCCAAAAATGTCTCTCGAAAACATAAGATAAACGTCTATAAGACAGTTATCCGGCCGATAGTTCTTTATGCTTCGGAAACTTGGATACTGAATGAGAGCGAGTGCAATCAACATCCTGGTGTGGGAAAGGCGTGTGTTACGTAAGATTTACGGGCCAAATCTTATAAATGGCTCGTGGAAGATAAAAAGTAACACAGAGATGAATGAATTGTTTGCATCGCCGGATCTGGTTGCCGAGGTGAGGAGCAAAAGATTGATATGGCTGGGATATTTGGAAAGAATGGATGAGGATTGAGCACTGAAAAAGCTTTTCCGGAATCGCCCAGAAGGAAGGAGGAAAGTGGGAAGACCTAGAAGGAGATGGTTGGAGGATGCGGAGGAGAACCTCAGAAGGCTTGGTGTGAAGCATTGGAGAAGAAAGGCCCTAGATAGAGAGAGCAGGAGGCAAATTACTAAGGAGGTCAAGGCCCTTCAAGGGCTGTAGTGCCAAAAAAAAAAAAAAAAAAAATCGTTTTTTCACTTTTTTGCGATTTTCTCATATTAAAATAAAATAAACTAAAATCGGTCCGACGACTTTATTTAAACTTGGTATATTAACTATACATACCAAAATCTACAAATTTTATTTGCAACATTTTATGAGGAGAGGATTGGACAGACAGCAATAAATATAAATATCCCTCAACCTGTTATAGATTGCAAAATAGCGCACAACTGATATACCTCACTGTTGAAAGGTCTATAATTCAGACTTAATGATTCAGTTCTTTCTTTCAATATTATCCTAGCATCCTCAAAAGATCTATTTGTAAAATAATCAATATTATATGTTAAATTAGGACAAAATTTTGTGATATTTTGCCGGTCTTGCTTTTATTTCACACTTGTAACTTTTCATCAGTTTCTATTTTCATTAATACAATATTTAAGGTTATCTTCCACTATTCGACAGTATAACCACAAATTCATTCAATATTATTTCATACTGAGTAAAGAGATGCTTCCATTTTTACTTTCTCCTTACTCCTAGTAAGAGGAAGTATTGTAATCGTGTCAAATTTTCGATATCAGTTATCACCGGAAATATCCGTTTTGAGGTCCCCTGAGTCCAAAAAGTGGTTTTTAGCGAATGGTCTGTGTGTGTGTGTATGTATGTAACAGCATAGCTCAAAAACGAAAAATCGTAGAAAGTTCAAACTTGATATTACGTTTAGGTATCACCATGGGATCTGACGGTGCGTTATGTGTCAATATTCCTCAACCGGAAGTACCACTTTACTAGTTGTTTTTTTTACGTTTTTGCAATTTTCTCAAAAATGGCTCCGAAGATTTTCTTTAAACTTGCTATATCAACTACACATACAAAGAGCTACAACTTTTATTTGAAACATTTCTCCAGGAAAATTCATTTAAGGGCACTTCTGGGGGAGGGGTGGGGTTAGTTTTCATCTTAACTGCTGTTTCAGTATATTAGACAATTCTGTCATCTAAATAATGTTAATTAGAATTAAATATGTTGTTGAAATTCCGAGTTTGAAAAAAAAATAGATAACCGGAAGTGCGTTTTTACTGAAATATAATTTTCAGTTTTCTGGTATTTTCTCGAAAATGGCTCCAACGATTTTCTTTAAACCATCGTTGTTAACTATACATATAAAGAGCTACAACTTTTATTTGAAACTTTTTCCTTGATAAATTCAAAGGGGACTTTTGTGGGAGGGGGGTTATGTTTTTCTTTAAAATGCTATCACAATTGATTATACAATTCTGTCATCCAAATTGAAATAACTAGAAATTAATATATGACCCAAATTCCGAGTTTCAAGGAAATTAGTAAACCGGACAGTTTTACTGGACAGTGTTTTCACTTTTCGAAGAATTTCATTAAATTTGGTACACTAACTATAAAATTTGTCAGTTATAATTTTGAGTACTGGAGTAAGAGAAAGTTGTGTGAGTGTTTCACACCAGATTTTTTAAATCAGCCAATGTTTTTCTCAATAATATTTAATAGCAATCAGTTTAGGTAATCTAGATTCCGGTAATTTAAGTAATTTTAAGATGTATTTAAAATGTAAACCTAAAGTATATATTATATACATACTATTGCAACCTAATTCCAAATTGAAGACGTAATTTGAGGTATTAACAGAAAGCAGAAATAATTTTTTGGCAAAAAAAAATCTCTGCAGCCATTCGACGTACTCAAATTTTCTATAGGCCCATATTTGAGCTGCATACTACATAATAGTTCTCGATGTACCATAAAATAATTTATATTTTGAATTCAACGGAATATTAGAATTAGATATTAATTTGGATCAAGTTGAGTTTAAACCAAATTTAACCACTTTTAACTTTTCTTTTAAATGTGTGTTAGATACTAACGAAGATTTTAAATGGATTTCTAAATATTTATAACCAATATTTTCATAAATATTTATGTCAAATTTCCCATTCTGATATTTCCTGTGTATTTCCCCTTTTTTTTTTTCTGCAAATTATAATCTTGCCTAGATTTACTATTTGAGCGCCAAGTTTTACAATAATTGCTTTAGTGTATTTATCATTTTATGTAGAGTATCCGGTTTATCTGAAATCAATAATATATTGTCTGCGTACAACAGTACGCGAATGTATGTCTACATACAAACCACCGCCTATTTCATCTGCCAAATCATTTAAATAAATTGAATAAATAGAATACTGGAGATCAATGGCGGCTACTGGTATTCGCGATTGCGCGACTGAACCCCCCAGCTATTTGAAAAAAAAATTAAAAATTAAAAATAACAAATTATCAAATTACTTTCTCTTATTTTTATTTCTTCGTATTTCAATTTCAAAATATATTTTCATTTTTATATTTTTATATGACTTTCAAACATTGGTCACAGCAAAAATTGAATGAATATAGCTTGAATCCTGATATAGTTTCAATCAAAAACCATGTAAATATGTGAAAAAAATAATTTGTTTGTCAAAATCCGACGAGAATCAAACATAAACGAATAGGAACGTATATCAGTATAGGAGCTCACTCTAATGTGTTGTTTAATGTATTGTGCATTTTTGTACGATTGTAGGCATAATGCGTGCACATATCAGGAGATGTATAAAGTGTAGAAAGCAGGGGGTTTCACAATTCGGTATCGCGCTGGAGAATTTAATATATAATATATATATGTATATATAAAAACATTTCTTTGTGTTAGTGTAGAAACGTGTGTTTCTTATTAACTTTTTAAAATAAGAGTGGGGGATTCTTGCGCGATGAACGTTGAATACTAGCTAGCTGTAGTTGAACGAACTTACCCGATCTTATCCGAAGTTAGTTGCACATTCGATATTGCACTGTAACGGCCGTTCGTTATTTTTTTGTGCGATGTGGCCTCTGCCAAAGTGTGAATTTTTATATTTTTATCAAGCTTTTGGATTCGAATTGGTTTATTTTTTTAAGTAATTATATTTTATATATTTTTCTATATTTATATTATTATATTTCTAAATATTATTTTTACATTAGATAAAGTTTTAAACATTTTTTCATTCCTTCTGTTTTCAATTTATCATGTCACAATCTGTAGCAATTAATAGTGTTGAATATTTAATTAAAAATTCGGATAATTTAACTTACGAAGATAGAATTAGGATTAAAAATGCCGGTCCCCCGCGTCCCAACTTAATCACTAATACTAATTACAAAAACAGATAATTAAAAAAAAAAAAATGTTGAACCCCCACATATCCAAGTCAGGAGCCGCCACTGCTGGAGATAGAAGACAACCCTGTTTAACACCGGTGAATTTATTAAAAAATTCTGACATCCCTTGTTCACTCCAAATAACCGCTCGCGTAATGTCGTACAGTCTCGTACAGTATTATATTTATAAATTTGATGGTTAGGCCGATAAGTGCAAATTTTTAAAATAATAATTTTCTCGATACATAATCAAAAACGGATTTAAAATCCACAAAGAATAAGTAAACTTTATTGTGTCCTTTCTATTCTAATTTCAATTTTTACTAAATTAACAAGACTGAGAATATTATCTGATGTAGAATATTCTTTCCTAAATCCCGCCTCTCTCTCAACAGTAGGCCAGTAAATAGCTTCGCCTTCACATCGATGAAAGATATGCCCCTATAGTTTGACATCAGTTTCGTATTACGGCAAAATTCATGCATTTTTAAAGTTTATTGGAATATTCCCTTTTTCGAATACTTTATTGAAAAGTAAAATTATTTATTTAAAAAAAAATTATTTGTATTCTTATAAAACTCATAAGGAATTCTATTAATTCCTGGTACTTAATATTCCACACTTATTTATTACTTGTACAAGCTTCTGAACAATTTACTCCTGGAATAGCTTATCGCCCTACCCCCGAATATAAATGTCTTGATAAAACACTGAGCTTACTTAATAACACTATTAAAATTTAGTTACAAAATATTCTTCAAAACATGCTATTTATTATACACTATTTTCTAATGGCTAATCACAATTTATAATAATTCCATTTTGTCATTAAACACACACACATAGTAACATAACCTTATAACCTTCTCACATAACCTTATAACCAACAATTATGAGTGTAATAGAAACATTACGTTGAAGTGAACTCTCTACCCAAATTTCGTGAATTAGCTCTGACAATCCGAAACCGTTCAGAAACAAAATGAATATGCATGTTACGTTCGATAAAATACCAGATAAAATTCCTGGTGCTTTTTCATTTTTGGCCTTACTTAATACCGCCTGTAGTTCGGAAATTGTAAAATCGTTAAAGTCAGTTACTGAAGGTTCTGCATATAATACCACTTGTGCAACTACACATATGGCTACTCAAAAAAATTCTTTAGCTCTAATGTTAATACCATAAAATGTAAGTTTGTTTTCTAAATATTCTTATCTTCACCCAAAAGTGTTTCGAATAGTTGGCTAAAAGCCATGAGTTGGACTTCTAATTTGCAGCGCCCTGTGCGGATAATTTTTGAACTAGGTTTACTCCAATGTTATAATAAGCATTTTAGCGGGATTAAGTTAACAGTTTTTCTTCTTGTGTTTGGTAGCGTGCTTTAAGTAATGAATATTCTAAATTTAGAACTTCTTTATAATTTAATGTATAAAAGTAGTCAAAGTGAGGATGGTCAGATGGAAGTTTTGCGGTTTTGTATGGATGTAGGTTTAATTGCTAATACATATGAATGTCCAAAGTGAAAAAGACAAATGACTTTAACTAAAAGGAACCGTTCGGTAGATAAGTATGAATGGCGATGTCAAGTTTCTGGTGATCATCGGTGAGAAGATGTGTGCGTAAAGGTTCATGGTTTGAAATGAGTAAAATTAGTATGATCAATGTGTTACTGATGACTGAGTTTTTTGTAATGAAGCGTAAGCAGTGTGATATTCAGTTCGAATTGGGGTTAAGTAAACATTCTGTGTGTGACTGGCGAAGTTTTTTCAGAGAGGTGTGCATGGATGTAGTTGTGAATGAGAGTAGTATGCTTGGGGGATATGGAAAAATTGTAGGTAGAAATTGATGAAAGCAAGTTTGACAAAAGGAAGTTTAATAGAGGGAAACGTGTGGAAGGTAAATGGGTGTTTGGTGGAGTTGAAAGATGATTGAATAAATGTTTTTTTAAAGTGGTTGAAAGGAGAGATAAAAGTACGCTATTAAATTTAATTAAAACTTTTATACATCCGGGAACTACCATCTACTCGGACTGCTGGAAAGCATATGAATGCTTAGTAGATGAGGGGTTCATTCATTTGCGAGTCAATCACTCCATAAATTTCAAAAATCCAGATACTGGTGTACATACAAATAGCATTGAAGGAAAGTGGAATTCAATTAAAAGTCAACTTCCCACAAGGACCGTCACTGACCAATTCGATGCCTATTTAGGCGAATATATTATGTGGTATCGAAGTCATTCACATTGTGAAGATCCGATGCGGGTATTCTTAAAAAGGAGTTGCTCAAGTCTACAAGCCTCTTCATAGAGGCGATCCTAATTAAGGTAACATTCTTTATTCCATTTTCTTCCATTTAACTTCGAATTGGATAACCGTGGGGTAAATTTTTTTAGAAAGGAAGCTTGTGGGTGTATGTGATAGAGTAAACTATAATATTCACTAACTTTCCACTTACCTTCGAATTGGATAACCGTGGGGTTAATTTTTTTCGAAAGGAAGCGTGTTGGGATCTGTTACTCACTAAACTATAATATTCGTCAAGTATCCACTTACCTTCGAGTTGGATAACCGTGGGGTTAACTTTTTTCGAAAGGGGGGGCGTGGTGGGCACAGCCCCCCACATAAAAGTGGGGCATAGGTGGCGCAGACCACCTCAAAAATTTTCTAAAAATTATGTAACTATATTACAACACTACCCAAAGTTTTTAGTAATTTCTATAGAGAAAAAACAGTCGAAGTCCAACTCATGCACTATTACCGAATAGTTAGAACTTTTAAAATTATTTATTACTGAGTTATAAAATACAAATTATTTTGATTGACAAGTCTGTTTATATTACTTTTTACCGTCCACATACATCTTTTTAATAGAATTAGTTTTCCTATATACAATTAGCAAATTAAAAACTTTGTTTCTGTAATTAAACCATTCCCAGTTCGAACATTCTTGTTTTTTACTTAACGCTACTATTCTGTTTAATAATTTATCATTAAATTCTTATTATTAAAACACTAGAAACTACACATATTAGCAATATTTTACATTTTTTAAACCCACACACGCAACCCACTTTAACTCTGCCAAAGGCAGTCTGACGACATACTGGACTAACATAATATTTGAAATAATTATAAGAAAATACGCGCATCTTATTCTATAAACGTTTCGAATACAGAACAATATCGAACCCTTCAGTAAAATTTATAAAAAGAAAATTATCTCGTTTGTCTTTTTAGGCCCGATACATTATATACCCCATCAGTCTAAGACCTAAAATATCACCAAATTTGAAACTATTTTCACTTTTCCCGGATACTTTTTCTAGACGATCCATTGTCCGTTGACTGCGGTCGACGAAAAAGTCGTTCTTTTCTGGATGGTCTACCGCCTTCCTCTTCCTGGATTTCCGCCTGTCCATTCCGAAAACGACTATTTATCAATAGCTTATACTTTCTCAGGAACGTTATCTTATTTTCCCTTCTCGCCGAGTATAATTTCTTTGTTTTCTCTCTTCAGCTGGATAGTTCTCTGCTAGCACTAAATTAGTTCCCTTTAAAATCTTGGACGATCTTGGGGGTCTCAAATTTACTCTTCAGTGCCAAAAAATGTATAATCACCAGTCGCCTTCCCGTATTTCTTCCTATACTTTAAATAACATCTACGTCTTTTAAATTAATCCCATTGAAAACCTGACTCTATTTCCTTTTCAAAGTCTTGAACTTTTTCATTTGGCACTTCAAACCAAGTTCTTCATTTTGTATTTAAATATACAGATCTAATATACTAAACCAAATTTATTAGAAATAAATAGATTGCCAAAATTCCGAGTTTCAAGAAAATTAGTCAACCGGAAGTACGCTTTTACTGACCAGTTTTTTTTTTTTCTGTTTTCGTCGAATTTCATTAAATTTGATTCACAAACTATAAAATTTGTCAATTATAATTTTGAGAACTGGAGTAAGAGAAAGTTGTGTGAGTTTATAGTCATGAGTGCCAAGAACGTCCATGAGTGCCAGGAGTCGTTTTAGTGAAATTAACAGGATACTGGAAAATACTTTTCAGTAAAAACACACTTCCGGTCATCCGATTTTTTTCAAACTCAGATTTTCAAAAGCATATTTAATTCTAATTAATATTACTTTTTTTTTCTTTTTTTTTTTAATTTAAGGCGCTTCAACCACTAACCACTTAGCTAATCCCTCCCCTAATTAATATTATTTAGATGAAAAAATTGTATAATAAACTTAAATAGCATTTTAGTGGAAAACTTAACCACATTACCCCCAATATGAATGAATGAAATACCAATGCATGAATTTTCCCACAGATATATTTCAAATAAAAATTATTTACGCCTGGTATGTGTAGTTGATATTAAAGTTTAAATAAAATCGTAGGAGCTATTTCTTTAGGTAAATCGTACAAAGTTGAAACAATCATTCAGTAAAGTAGTACTTCCGGTTGAGGAATTTTGACAGATAACCTACGGTCAGATTCCAATGGTGATACCTAAACTGAATATCATGTTTGAACTTTCCGTGAATTTTCATTTTTGAGCTATGCTATTGACGACACACACTCACTCACACAGACGCACAAAACCATTTTCTAAAAACCACTTTTTTTGGTATCAGTGAATCCGTGTATTTCCGATGAAATTTTATAAAAAGGTTTGACACGATTATATATAATTATATATGTAATTTTATGGAGAGGCATAGCTTGAAAGGTGATATAGTTTCGAAAAAATGAGAATGAAATATCTCTCATCAATGTATAAGAAGCGCAATAAGAACCTATGTACTAATTATAGAGAGATATGTTTACAAAGTTCTATTTCTAGCGTGCTGAGAAAAATATTGAAGAACAGATTTACAAGTAAAGTATGTGACCTCTGAACAGTTGAATGGGTTTACAGCGTGGTGATCTACAACATCTTTATTCTCCAGCAATTAATTAAAAAATAATAGGAGCGCGATAATAAAGAGTTTACATTTGGCAAACATAAATAAAGTGGTTGGAGGGAGTATACGTTGGTTTCCAGCAAATAGAGAATCTAGTACTTGAATGTGATGATATATTATACTTTGATAAGTGCTTCCATCAAACCCCAATTATTATACTTTGAAACCTTATTTCAGATTTCCCAAAACCTTTATAAAAACAATTCTTCGGAACAAGTATTTCAAATAAAATTAATTAGCCATTATTGTATAGTTAGTATGCGAGGTTTTTTAAGCTCAGAAAAATTTTTGCTATATGAACAAACAATTGACCAGTCACAAATCTACAAATTAGGTCATCATCTACAGCGCGTATATTTAACATACAGAGCGTATATGTAAATTATTCTTTATATTTCTTTAGAGAATACATTAAAATTTTACAAATTGAAGAAAACAAAAATTACTGGGCGCTAATAACCTTAGAAGTTGATGCGCCCCCCCCCAAAATCCTATAACATTGCAGCAGTAAATCTGCCTGCGCGGCATACACCAGAGGCGAGATGGCGAACGGCGGATGAGTGAAACAAGTGAATAATTATGTAAAAGAACACCTGAGATATTAAAAGGCGAGACTTAATCTGTGATGACGGTGAATGGAACTGAGAAAGGAATGTGGTGTGGCGATAATAGCCCGAGAGGCCCCCAACACTCCGTGTTATAGGGATAGTGGAGGCGATCGAAATCAGACAGCGATATTTAGTCAATTACGACGGACTGGAAGAGGGCGCGAAATTCGCCCCAGCGACAGATATCTCCGGAGAAGGTGGAACAAGGAGATGATCGGAAGACAGGAGGCGGAGGAGGTGGCGGTGCGCAGGCAGAGGAGGAGGCGGGATGAAAAAGAGCTTTTGCAAATCTGAGTTGGATTTCATGGTAAAGGGCATGGAGTTACGGCGCTTAGCCAAGAGGAGCTCGCCCAGAAGTTTGGCGGCCTGAAAATAAGGTTCCATTAGGCGAGACGTTGATGACGGAGAGTGATGAATTGAAGAAGAGGCGATAGGAGGACTGAGAACGGAAGGAGTGGGTGAGTGTGAGTCTGCGTGTAGTGTGAGTGTAGGTGTGTGTGCATGGCAAAAGAAAGGAACTCAGGTGAGCACAAGGGGATTGGAGTGCTCCGTAGAAGCGGATGGTGCTGCTGTTGAAGCAGCGGGTGATGTCGATTCGCGCAGGTGATATAACCTTGTGAAGGTGATGGTGCGAAGAGATGATTCTTATTACCCACCGATGAATAAACTAATGAAACTATCAAGGCGAATAGGCGCGTATAAGCTAGAAGAAATATAACAGCAAAGAAGAGAATATAGCAAGCGAAATGAAAAGACGGGCGTTGGTAGAGGCGGCCGGATGTAGAGGGGGAAAGAACATAAGTTAGAGTGATGCAACAGGGTGTGCCCGGAAAACTGACCCTCAAGTACTATGTAAAGAAAAAGGAGGGAAGGGAGACGGCGGAGGTATAGTCGGTACTAAGAAGGCGCCCGCACGCACGGGTGGACGCGCGCGCGCGTGAGCGGGAGAGCTGGTGCACACCAACCCAACAAAATCTATAGTCTACAACATACTCAAAAACACTGAATAGGAGAGTTTGTGGTGGTGTAGGTTGCTGAAGAAAGCGTTTGGTGTTGGAGGTCATTTGAAACCATAATGTCTGATACGGGGAATTCTTGAATTTTTTATCAGTTATATTTATTTTATTTTATTTTAATAGAACAAAGTAAACGAAATCCATAAAATCTTATTTATTTATGTTTCAGATATGATTAAACTAATCGATGAACTATTCATTCAATATGGTAAACCTCCACATAAAATTGTAAGAACATGGGCTGGCCCTAAACTTTTATTCTTGCTAGGCAGCCCGAAACACATTGAGGTAAGTTTATTGTTTCTAAGGTAAACATAAAATTGATTTATATTTTTTAGAAAACATATATATCATTTTTAACGTAATTTGCTATTAATGAAGGGGCTGAGATTCTTGTGACCAAAGATGGGCTTAGTAACAACTCCATCCGATTTTAATTATTATTCATTCACTGAACAAAATTGGAAGTTTCGACCTAATCACGTCATCTTCATCGAGCATTTGCATTTAATTCATGCATCAATGGTTCAGAAAAACTATACTGGAGCCTATTTTTTTTTTTTTTGTGAAACGTAATAAATTCTTGTGTACTATAATTATGAAAAGTAGATAAATAGGTGATATATCTAGTTTCTATTAGAATAGTTCTGGTATGAAAAATTTGGAAAGTCAATTCCAGTGGAATTTAATGTACCTCAGATTGATATATGTAAAGGATTTGAAATGTGTTTGGTGTGGATGTTTGTTGTTTGCTGGTAGGCTGTGTAGCACGAGCGGTTTAGTAAAAGGGCTTGTATGTATGTTTGAGAAGTATTAGTAATAATCAAGAGAGCACCACTGTTTTTAAAATAGATATATTCTCTAAGAGAAATTAAATTACTTTAAATTATCACAATAATAAGCTTATAATTATAATAACTGGAATAACTCTTATGTTATATCTTAAAATGGTACAGTTCTGATCTGTTCTCCTTAGTGTCTACAACAAATCTGGCTGAAAAGAATGTCTTCTCTTTGTTCGTTCAATGCCTCCCCTGTGAGGAGAAGGGAGTAATATAATGCCATCAAGGTTGATGAACTGTCCCAGTAACTGACCTTTTCTACCTGGGTTACCCTTTTTGCGAACGAGCTTGTATTTTCTCATAATTTTGAAAATAAAATAGTTATACTTTCTTGGATCCATCACAGATTTCATTAAAACGTTCAGTGCCTTACCAGCTTTCAAGGTGTAACGCTCATGGGCAAGATGGGCGAAACGTTCGGTTTTTAGCAACCACTGAGACGCGGTCTCACCCCGGAAGTTCAAGTGTACATATATATATATGCCAGTTGGTAGGAGAAAAGGTAGTAGTGGTAGCCTGAAGGCGCAGAACCTAAACCAATATGGCTCCTATATCCCACTAAAAAAAAAAAAACCGTTCCAAGAAGCTTGCCCCAGTAATCTACCTGTCTAACTACAAAATCTTAAGGCATCTTTAATCTGCAACTCCCCCAAGCATTCCCTTGAGAGTGTTGCCTTCGTATTAGTGAAACGCAGGCACTGATCTAGGTAGTAGTCACAGATTCCCTAACTCCTCTTATACAATGCTGACACCAAGGGCTGTATAGCAGGCCGTATGCCCTGCCTATTTTGTGTAAATGATCGGCCAATCAAGAATGTCTGTCTCTGAGACAGAAGATGTTTCAAGTCTTCCTTTCCTTTCTACCTTTTATCAATATTTTAGCCTGAAAATAACCACCGTGCTTCTATTTCCAGTATACCTCCATGGCTTTTCAGTTCCTTATTCCGCCATAGCTTGAGTTATTAGTTGTAAAATTGCTTGACAACGAATACTGCTGAATCGAGACCATAAAATGATAATGAAAATCTCACCATAGCCAAATCGTCTCATGTCTCAATTGCTCTCTATATACTCATATCCGGGTAACCAGAAGACCTCCACTGCGCTTCTCTGAACGAGGAGTTATTATGTCTTCTCCTAATAACATACATCCACTAATTTAGAACGGCAGCAACATATTTCAAATCTTTAATACAGCTTGCTATCAGAATATATCTATTCCTCTTTAACTTCTCCTTGGCTCATCTACAATAGAGGCAGCATTCAAAGTCGCCAATGTCCTCGATCTGGAAATCAGTAACCTACACCCTAAAGCCACATATTTTACTTTAGATATTATAAAAGATTTCTAAATAAAGTGTCTCTTTTAATTTATTGTTTTAGTTTTCCGCTCTAACTAACTTTTCACAATTCAACACCAATAAAAAGTTTTTAATGCTAGTTCCTTCGAAATTTTTGCTATTTTTGATCCTCTAAATGAACTAATAAATTTCAATGTCTTAGAATAATTTTGCTATTATTATTTTTTTTTTTCACGAATGTAATATTCAATTTTATAATTAGAAACAAATTTCATGTAAGAGTACTAATGTTTTCATTTATTTCTCCAGGCCATATTGTCAAGCCCAGATGCATTGGAGAAAGATGACATATACAGAGTATTCAGAATTATAGGAAATGGTTTATTTTCCAGAAATGGTAAGCTAATCGACTAACTTTTAAATTCCTAATAAGAAGATGAACTTAAGGTTTCGTCTATATTTTTAAACCTATGAAGACGATCATCCTGTAGGAAATGGTCCCTGTATTTTCTTCAGGGAACATGGCATCGTTGAGGATGATTCCCTGCCAAACTGCGCTAACAATACCTACATACCTATAAATAAGTGAGTTTGGCGTATCTGTAGATATAGACAAAGTCCAACTTACCATCACATATACTCTTAGTAAACATCTAACTCACTTAACTCTGTAAACGTCTAATATCTATTTAGTAGTCAGCCACAACAACCAGTCAACCAGTCACTGATTCACTTTGAACAATCCTTACAAATACTAGTGGTATAGATTTCTGCGACACGTTATTGGGTCCACAAAAGCTGGAAAATATCAGAGATAGACGGTTTCATTCTATAGTGAAAGCATCTCATTGGTCAAGCGAGTCAGGGAAAGATTTTGGGACCATAATCATTATTATAAACATGGTAAAATTGATTAAAATTACGCAACCGTTTATCTAAATGCAAAAAAAAAATAACTAGATTTCTAACTACGTTGACGTCATGGCACTCGGACACTCAAGCGGGATGACTGTGGCATATTGGACATACAAAGTATACAGAAAATTGAGTCATGCGAAAGGCATACATAATAACGATCAAACAAAGTTGCTAATGAAGCCCTTATTCAACATTATCTTATCTAGGAATTAAAATAAGCGAAACGTAATAACTATAAATGGAGTTGATGAGGAGGGTATAGTGGATAATTAATTAATTGTTAGTTACTAACTGCACTGGACTTTAAAATGAAACTCGATAAAATAAAATGATGGAGTAGATATATGACCCGATGCGAGGTATATGGTTTGAATCTGATAAGATATTCATGTCTTAGGATCTCCGGACTGGCTAATATATAGGTCTCGCCACTCTAGCCACGGCCTCTTAGTGAGTAGAGTACCAGAGATGGGCTTTTTTCTCTGCGGTCGGGCCTTATATGTTCTCTCTCTATGCCATATACATAACTTCAATCAGGCACGTCACAAAAACAAGGCAGTTTCGTATGGAGTTTCTAGATCAGACAGATCTGTGAATTACAGCTAGCATAACTTTACAAAGTTAAATATTCAAAGGCTTTTTGGCTACTCAAAAGCAATATTCCAAAATGAAATAGTACAAATGATCATGTAATGAAAGTAAATTTATTCTCTAAAGACATATAAAGTATGCAATTACGATTCCTTCTTTTATATAGAAATAATAAATCATTTTATAAGTGTAAATAATTGTATAAGTATATTATGTAAATATATATGCGAATATATATATATATGTGGGTGGGTCCGCAAGGCTGGATAACTTATGGTGTTATATCCGTCGTAGCATGCATGTTCCTGACCGGATTCGGATTTTCATCCATCGTCATAACAAATTCACCAATTTCACTTCAACTAATGTTTCTGTTACACTCACATTTGTCGCTTTGTTAGTTATATATGCATATGTGAGGGAGGGGTTATAAGGTTATGTTACAATGTGATGTGGTTAATGACAAAATGGAATTATTATAAATTATGATTAGACATTAGAAAATAGTGTATAATAAATAGCGTGTTTTGAAGGATGCTTTATATTTAAACTTTAGTTATAATGTATCCTTCAAAACATGCTATTTTTTATACACTATTTTCTAATGTCCACTCGTAATTTATAATAATTTTCACTTTTTCATTAAACAAACACATAGTAACATAACCTTTATTACCTCCCCATATATGCACAACAAACAAACCAACAAGTGTGAGTGTAACAGTAACATTGCGTTGAAGTGAACTCTTTACACGAACTTGGTGAATTTGCTCTGACGATAGATAAAAATACGCAACCGGTCAGAAACAAAAGGAATATGTATGCTATGACGGATAAAATACCAGAAGTTATACTGCATTGTGGACCCATCTACATATTCAATACATATATATATATCCACTTTCTAAACTGGAACAATGAAATTATTTATTCTTAGGTCAGGAATGGCAGGATCTGCGTAAACCATTGAATAAAATTCTAACAAAAAAGATGGTTGAATCAAATTTAGATATGTTCCATGAAAAAGCTTTGAAACTATGTCAAGTAATCAATAAGCACGCAATCAGTGGAAAAAGTTTTGATTTTAGACCCTATGCAACTAACATCTCTGCTGATACTGTAACTGGTTAGTCTTCTTTATTATACTTATAGCTGTTAACTTTTAAGAAATGATGGTGCTATACTTGAATCTTATTTAAAAAAGATCGAGAATCGTATCAAAATTGTAAAAAAAAAATGCTAGGAAACTCTTGGGTAGGAAGACGCGTCTTTTGTTTGATATAAACAGGTTATTGCGCCCATATCGCAATAGGTTTTTTCAAGGTATCTCAATTCAGGGTTTTTCAAACAACATTTTATGTTCTCTCAACTTGAAGAATCTTATAATGTAAGCCTAATGTCGTTCATACCAATCCATTGATGCGTTCACCTAACCTAAAAGTAACTGATAAAGAAGTAAACTAGAATATTCTATCAAACTGGCATTTAAATTTTTGTACGTTATTTAAATTGTTGTTAGAATACGGATTTTTTTTTATTTTTCAAGCTTATTTCAAGTCTATTTTTCATAATATATTCAGCCATGGTCTTGTCCTCTATTGCTATAATAGTTTTGTATTTATATGGGGATTTAATTCTAGATTTTGAATAAAACGGTCCTTTGCTGGCTGAAACGTGGGTATTTCATAAATTAAGTGCTCCAAATTTTCGACACCTCGGTAGAAGGCACAATAAGTAGAACTCTCTCAACTATTTTGTGGAGGATACTCCTTTAACATATGTCATGGTTAGCTCTCAGTTGACATGTTTTGATTATGTTGTTATTTATAATCTGTACTGGATGCCATGTTTTGTCTTTTATTTTTTGGATTTATTTCTTTATAGAACAAGCTGTTCATTGATTTATTATATTATAACCATATGGCGTCCAGAATATATTATTATTAATAATATTTAATAAATTAAATGAATCAACACTCTGTGTGCACCTACATCCAGAACTTTCACATCTCCTCACATACTATGTGCGGGCACCAATCCCGTCCAGACCCACCAGGCAGATTAGTGGCTCCCGATCCAATATACCTAGAAATGACTATAACAGCTCCATTCCCATGGGAAAAAAGATTTATAAAAATAATTTCATAATTAATACATTTCACATCTATTTTTACTTAGTTTCTAATTTTGGATACGATTTGAATGAATTGGAAAAGGAAGAGAACAATTTGTTTGGAGTGTTTAAAAAGTAAGCAAAAATTGTGAAAATTATTTTAATAACAATGCATATTCATAAATAAAAATAAACTGTTAACAAAGTAAGAAAAATATTATTTAAAACTAAAATTTCAGGATGGAACATGTGACTTATGAAATGATAATGAATCCATTAAACCATATGAGTTCACTGTATGCAAAATTAACTTCCGGCAGAAGAAAGATAGAGAATTATGCTAGAATATACTGGACTTTAGTTAGCAAAGTATGTATAGCATAATTTTTAGGATTATTATTATTTTTTTATGAAGGGTAAGTGCACTGCAACTTTGAAAGAAATTAGGCTTCCTTCTAACTTCTCAAACAAAAGCATCTTATCAAGTCTAGTACTCGAAGAAATTTCAAGATCTGAGAAGATACCAGGGGAGGGGGAGATATTTCTTTAGGTTCTCCTCCAGTTTGTTCCTAGGTTTATTCTCTGGGTGATAACTCCTCAGTCTGTCACGTGCGATACAGTTGTTCAGGCACAACTTTCAGGTGATCTCTGAATCTACAATATCCTTTGATGTAATCTTCACCATGCATAAATTATTTTTTCTGAGTCTTAATGCCGGCCTCCGGTTCCTTTTCTGGTTGAAACTGCCTCTTGGCAGGTCCCTACCTGCTACAGCTCCAATATGATTTTCTAGAGCAGTGATTCCTTCTCTTTTTTGAGTTTTTTCCGAAGAAACTGGTCGCATATCCAACTCAAGAGAGAACTCTAGAGGTATGAAGGTGATTACTGCGCCTTTCCAGATGTCGGTCATTTCGTTACCTTCTATGCCAATATACCCAGAGCTGGATAATTACAATTTCTGCCGAGGTCAATGAGTTTTGTCACGGATTGCAGTACCATTATGCATAAATGGCGGTCAATTTCTCAGCGAGACACACGATCTCCTAATTTCCTAATTCCGATTCAAGTAAGAGATACCTAGATCTTTTAAACTGGACACGCTTCTAAATTCATGAATTCTGCCAAGAAGATGCTGCGAAATTTTCCCAATTTTTCCAACTGTCTGTGCTTCTGGCAACCGATTTCATAGGGATCATCGAGGGGCGGGTGTTGGTGTAGTGGTTATGAGCATGGACTTGTAAGTGGGAGGACCCCAATTCGAGTCCAGCGTATAACTGCTAAATTTTATATTGGTATGAAAAGTGATAACAGTAAATAGGTGCTTCCGCTGCCCCCCTCCACGACACCTAATTTGGTAGTTGGAGGGGCCTAATGCCCGCCTGACAAAATAGGCATTACTTTTTAGGGATCATCGTGCTATAGGGATAAGGATGCACGAGCATTACATATTGGAGAGTTCTTGAATATTAGAGAGAGTGCGAATCGTTTGCTCCTCTCTCTTCTTTTATACGGCTTCGTAAAAAAAAAAAAAACAGAAGGCTGTTCGAGAGGATGAACCGAGAACCAAGTTGTCTACTTCCTGCTTATGCATCTTTTTCTTCCAATGTATTCCGTAGCTACTGACATATTAGGGAACGTTTACAAGCGGCGGAAGTGTTTAGATTGTAATGTTTGGATTTTGTTTATGGTGGCTAATTTAGCTGTTACATAGAATTCGAGCCCTTAAGTCCACATCGCTGCATGAAGGGCTAGAGACGAACGTGGGTTGTGTCTGGATGTCTGGAAGTTTTGAGCGTTTGTCAAGTACTCTAGATAAGAGTCTCTACCTTTTGTTAACCTCAGAGCGTTAAAGTCTTGTATGAGGATTTGAGATAAATCTCTTTCTAGGTATAGTCAATGATGATATCCCAGATTTCCAAGAACCGGTTCCCTAAAGGCAGGTGATATTTAAGAACCTATTCTGTTTTTTTCTTCCAGTCTGAGAATTGATGCAAATCACTTTTTGGATTCGTGACCCTATTTTTCATAGCCTAAAATTTTTTTCTGAATTCTCAGAAATTTTGCACACGTAAAAGTGCAGCAGCGCATATGCCCACTGCAATGTACTTATAATCTCTGACTTATGGGCTCAAAAAAAGAACTGATCCATTTCTGTAATTGAAATAAAATCTTATTTATTTGGCGAGATATTTCCATATTGATATTCTATTATTATCATAACTCTCTTCGGATGGATGATGCTTACATCGCGCATATTACCCGCTCAAAGTGCCCTCATGCGTTCAAACCTTATGTCTTCTATCGTATTGTCGAGTTATTCTAGGAAAAGCTCAAAAAACTGTCGTGGAAATGTTTTCAAGCTACAAGAACTCAAAAAAGACTCATTGTAACGTCAGATACAACAAACTAAATGCAAATTATTTTTTAGATTATTGTTGGAAACAATTACATAATTTGTTAATTCAATTCTTTTTTTAGGAGAAGGGGTAGGAGTTGCTGTAGAGTGAGGAATCTCTACAAGGGGAAGGGGTTCAGAAGAAGGGAAAGGATTGTTAGGTATAGGACTAGGCTGGAGGGTTGGATTAGGAATACGGTGGGATATTGGGGTAGGAAGAAAGGTTGGGCTATCTCAGAAAGATTTATTTGATTATTTTCCATAATAATCAATAAATATTCGATGAGGTGTGTGGTCGCGCCTCTGCGGACGCTCAAATGGACCCGGTTACTATCCGGGTGGACGATCGTACCCAGATATAGTCAGGTGCCACGGAAGACAACGTTCCGATACGAAGTATCGACCCGTGCCCCCGTGGCCCCCTTCCTAACCCTAGGAACCCACCTGAGGCGGAATTCCCTAGCCTTCCTGGAGTCGGGCTGTCCCCCAGGTAGAACTCTCGGGTGAAGCCAAGGCCAAAGAATGTGTTGGGATCGGACGCCCGCAGGTCAATGTCTCCCTCAATGCCCAGGATCCTCTTTTCCACCCTAGCCCCAAAGCCTCGTGCGGCAAGCACGATGGAGAGGTATTTATACTCCGAGCTCTCAACGAGTGCATGTCCTTGTTCATGCAGTGTGTGTGTGGT
>JAAEAF010000826.1:0-92448 GCA_011037195.1 Triatoma infestans
AAATAATAATGCTATTAATGATGTAGGTTTAAATGCATTCAAAGGATTACAATATATAAAATTTATTGATTTAAGTGGAAATAGTTTAGTTAAAGTTGATCCAGCAACTTTTAAAAATAATCCATCGTTAATATATCTTATATTGAGCAGAAATCCATTGAGAAACATACCCTTGCATCGACCATTTCTCATCTCTAATTCTTTACAGGTAACCGAATGTTATTCTCTTGGTATTAATCAGGAAATGGGAGCTATAAGCTCAGTATGATCTGAAAGAACTCGTGCGATTTCCTTGTGTGAGTGTGGGTGTTCCCTCTTGCGAGAGTATCCCCAAACCAGGGAGTTATTAAAACGTATCATTATATATATATTTGAACATATGAGAAAAACATTTTAGTTCCTTATTTAAATTTTTAGGAGGAAAATAAAACAGACACAATACTAAAATTGAATAAAAATTAAACAAAACTGTTGAATAAATTGTGACAGATGTAAAAATTATACGTTTAAATTAATATTTTTTAAAAGTTTATAAAACGTCCACTTAATGGTTTTTGAACAGACTAAGACCAATAAGTGGCCACGATATCCCCTACAAAACAGAAAACCGCACTAATTCCGCTCTTAGGTGCTCAAGACATTGATGGTCGCCTTAAAACGACAGGCTGGTCTTTATTTAAAATCTTTGCAAATTCTCGATTTATCCATGACCACTCATAGGTTTGGTTATTAGAAGTCTACTCCAACAAGCGGGATGGTCCTTCGGCTGATTACATTTGGAAAAATCCCTTTTTCTGTGTTAATACAGTTCATTTGCCACCGAGAATAAACTTCTCATGCGATCGATGTACACTGTTGTACGAATCCTCAAGACTTAAATCTAGTGAAACCTGTTTGGCCAGGGTATCTGCAGCCTCGTTACCCTCTCGACCCACATTCATACGATCTCATTCAGCAAGAACCTTACATCAACCTTCTTCTCCATCTACAAGCTATGTACAATGAGCTTTATTTATTTAATTAAAGGTGAGAATTCTATTGTTTTGATCTACCAATGGAGAGTTTATTATCTACAAACACCAAACCTTCGGTACTCCACGTAATAAAGAACATTAATAATAAATAGTTACAAATGACAGATACTGAACATAAATTAAACTGAAAATATAATGTATGAATAATGATTTGTCAAACAATGTGAAGAATTTAACAATCACAAAGCATATAGGATGAAATTATTTAATTGTATTAAATTAATGTTATTTACAAACTTAATAAATATTTCTATTTTTTCTTGTATTGTTGTCATCAACATCATCGTCATCGTCTAGTGATAGTTCTACTATTGAAGAATTTGACGTCTCTCTTTACGATCCGAAAAATGATGAATTAGAAAGTGCATTAGAAGTGCCGAGGAAGAAAGTTGTCTTAAGCGACAAAGTAAAAGTGGAGGTCCTTCTAGTTCCAGGCCTTTACATTGATAGAACAGTTCTTTAGATTCGAATTCTAATATGGTATGTGTTCCTATAATGGTAAGCCCTGTGAAGAAAGGTGTGAAACTCAAGAGGAATACCGACCAATGGAAAAGAAATCTTCTAAAGAAGGCAAGGAATAGAGGGGAAGCATATCAAACAGTCTACGGATAAGAAAGTACGAGAAAAAAGGAAAATGAAACCATCCTGTGGACTAGACTGCAAACAGAAATGCTCAACCAAGTTCACAAATAAAGCAAGACAAAAATTGATCTCTCAACACTGGGAATTAGGTGACATTAATAAGCAGCGAGATTACATAATCAATTGCATGGTGGCCATTATTCCATTTTATCGCTACACTAGGGTTGGAGGTAGCAGAAGACAACGACAATATAACAATGCTTTTTACCAGAAAAAATAATAATAAACTCAAAGTCTGCAAAGTGTTTTTCAAAGATACATTAAACATTAATGATCGAAACATGGGAATCATCCAACTCGCAGACTGCTGAGGCTTACTTAAACAACTTCTTCACGAACATCCTCGACGAGTTCATTTTCCAATTCATCAACATCATCGTCATCGTCTAGTAATAGTTCTACCACTGAAGAATTTGACGTCTCTCTTGATGATATTACTTACGATCCGAAAAATGATGAATTAGAAAGTTCATTAGAAGTGCCGAAGAAGAAAGTTGTCTTAAGCGACAAAGTAAAAGTGGAGGTCCTTCTAGTCCCAGGCCCTTAAATTCATAGAACAGTTCTTTAGATTCAAATTCTAATATGGTATGTGTTCCTATAATGGTAAGCCCTGTGAAGAAAGGTGTGAAACTCAAGAGGAATACGGACCAATGGAAAAGAAATCTTCTAAAGAAGGTAAGAAATAGTGGGGATGCATATCAAACAGTCTACGGATAAGAAAGTACGAGAAAAAAGGAAAATAAAACCATCCTGTGGACTAGACTGCAAACAGAAATGCTCAACCAAGTTCACAGATAAAGAAAGACAAAAATTGATTTCTCAATACTGGGAATTAGGTAAATTAAGACAAAAAGGAAATACATGATCAATTGCATGGTGGCTATTATTCCATGATATCGCTACACTAGGGTTGGAGGTAGGAGAAGTCAACGACAATATAACAATGCTTTTTACCAGAAAAAATAATAATAGAATCAAAGTCTGCAAAGTGTTTTTCAAAAATACATTAAACATTAATGATCGTCCTATTTGGACAGTTCAGACAAAAAAGAACAAGGTAGCTGACGCAGTAATTGAACCGGATTTTAGAGGGAAACATGGCAATCATCCAACTCTCAATCCAGCTACAACGTGGAGGAGTTCGAAAACATATTGATTTTATTCCGAAGATCGAAAGCATTATAATCGAGCACTCAAAAGACATCTTGAGGAAAAACATTTATCTAGAGCTGAAAAGAAGTCCGACAAAGAGAACTTTGAAGATGATTTGGCAGTGTATGATCTGCAGGCAGTAATGCAGATACCCGAGGGTGATGCTTCCATTTTTTATTTCAAAATGTTATTCCAGCTTTTATGTCAATTTGTAATTACACAGTCATTGACACAATCAGGTATTATTATATTCTACTGATTATACTATGTTTATATATTGCCTATTATTAATTGATTTAAACCAAGTTTTGTAGGCTATTATTGTAAAAGTGCCATTATTTTTTGTAAGCTAACAATAAGTGAAGTTTTCATTGCCAAGAACGTCATTTCAAATTATGTCTGCCCTTGAAAATAATTTTTGTAACAAGAGTGTCACAAGTTGAACAGCATGTCAATAAATGATTAAAAGAATCATCTTTGTCTTACTTCATAATAATGTACATGATTACATATTCAACAATACGAGTCTCGCTAATCTAAAATACCACCACTGAATCTTTAACCCATATTTTATTTGAATCACAGAAACAGGAAACGTTCAAATTCATCTCCTCAAAACTTACGATTTTTGAGTTATGACATTGTTGTATTTAGTGAGCGATATGGGAATAATTGTTTTGTTTCTGCTCTATTAAGAGTACCCTTCCATTGGTGATCCCATTCTGTTTCACTTTTTTCAAGCAAAATACTAGTGATTTCGGATTTAGGAAATCAGAATAAAGGCTAGGTAGATTATTACCCCTACAGTCTCCTTACTAATCGGTCCGCTTCCTCATTGCCCTCAAATGGCATTAACCCTTACCAGAATCACTTCTATTCCTGTATCCGAAATATATAATTATTTCGACTGTGTGTGTTTATGACAGAATTATGTCCGAATTGAGAGAAATTCCTACGAATTTCCAAGATTACTACTGAACAATTAATCAATAGCATTGATATAAAGATTTCGCTGGATGCGATATTTCTGTATGCTTCATTGTTTACCTATAGAAGTGTCCAAAAGAGCAATTTATTCTAAAAGCATTAATTTTTTCTCATTACTTAATTTTATCCCATAATAACTCAAAAAAAAGGTTCGCTCTAGTACCATTATTATCCTAAACTATAAGATAAAACAGGATCCAATAAAGAAGGCAAACAGTACAAGATAAATTCAAAATTTATGTACTTTATTTGATTTTGTATTTTAACTTATTTAATTACTACCAAACAAAATTATTATTCAACAGAAGAAGAACTAAGTTAAATGATACTATGAACCCCGTAGCCTATAAAACATGATATCTGGAAAGAGGCAGAAACATATTTGGGAGTAAATCAGAAATGTAAAATGTTAATAAATGTATTAACTGATAGAATTATTATTTATTAATATCATAATGGTTTACAGTTCTTACAATTTCCAATTTAACTTAAGACACAATTAAGAAAGAAAAAAGTGCCCAAGATATACTAAGATTTTTACTAAGTATTGATTGAGAATTAATTCACAATTTTTCATTTGTCTTTTATTTACAGACTTTAGAAATGAGCCATTGCGGATTTTGTTATTTTCCAGCAGAAGCATTTGCATTATTACCATCTTTAAATTACCTAAATATTTCAAATAATGATATCCTAATGTTACCCGACAATATTTTGAATATATTCAAAAATTTAAGAGTATTAGATGTGAGCAAGTAATGTAAATTGTTTGTAATGTAAATTGAAGAATTGAAAACTTGACAGATTTTCGAAGTGCAATATTCACACTTGTTCTCTGTGAACATGTAAAAGTTTTTTGACATTATCAGATTACATTTGTTATCAGACTATTTCTATATATTTTTTTTTTTGACGTAGTAATTTGATTTGCGATGACTTGCCAATGGCTATGGTTCTGGTCCCACTCTATGTTATGTAACTGCAAATTCAAAAACAATAAGCTCGGACGTTTGCGTATTTTTATATGACAAAATAAGGAAAAACATTTTTTTAAGTTCGAAGTGCAATCGGTTCTTTTCGTTTTCCGTTATTTTCTCAATGACATACCTGCAAGTTTCTTTGAACTTAGAATACTAATTACCTATTTAGAAACAAATCACCTTTGCTTGAAACTTTTTATCTAAGAAAATTGATTTTAGTGATGTCTTGTTGGGAACTGGGACTCTTATGCCCATCTAAATTTTCCCTCATTAAAATGTACCTTCTGCCAGGTATATAATATTGTTGGCAATTAAATATGTCATGAAAAGTTTTCATTTAGAACAATTTGAATTCAGCATGAGAACGATATCTGAATGTTTCTCATCAGTATTTTAATTTAGCTCCATTTCCAATAATTGAAAGTTACAATTTTATTAATTTGAAGTATTTTTCCGAAGAAATAAATTAATTTTTGCAATTTAATGGAGGACTTTTAAATAATCTGAGTTTGAACAAAATGAAGATGTCAAATGATTACATGTTGTATCACTTCCAAAAATTTACTGTACAATTAAAAACTGTAATTTTTGGGAAAATATGAAAAGATTTTCTTGTTGTTTCAGCAAATCAATAAAAAGTGGCATTCGTACTATGTATCTGCTAGCTCGGGCATTGGGAAAATTAAGAATAATCGGAGCTCCTTGTCTTGGTTTTTCATTAAAATATGACCCATTTATGAAGAAATTCTTAAGTAATTTAATAAGTAATTCTTCTGAAGAATGTAGATGTAGTGAATGTAGATGTCCAGAAATAGTTCTAGAAAATTCTGTGAAAACTACTACTATACGTCCAACTGAAATACCAGAGAGAAGAAAATCCTCTCAACATGAAGATCGTAGTATGATATGGTTGGTATTTTTTTATGGCCTGATAATTGGTGCGGCCCTATCAATGTCCACCATATTATATTGGATTTATTGCTGTAATGATAGAAATCGATCTAATAACACGCCTCTTCCGCAGAGGCCATCACAATGTAACAACATTCCTAACGAAACTCACGAAATTCCACCTCCTACTTATACCGATTTATTTATGGTATGTTAGTCTTGATTATATAAAATAATGATAATCTTTAAAAGTGGATGTCAATATAGATGCATTTTACCGATTTATATTTTTTATTTCTTGATTTATCACATTTAATACGAAATATATTTCTTCTTAACTATTAAATCAGCTATCAGTTGCTTCTAATTTTATTTTACTGTAACATCAACATTTTATTTTACTGTAATGTTAATTCAAAATCAAATAATTATTTTCTCTCCTCTACGGTGGCAAGGAGAAACATACGATCAATCCATATTTACGAAGTTTAAGTTTTTAAAGGAAATAATGTTTTGAAATCCTGAAATAGGTTCCTTTTACAAAATTTCTCAACTATATTTCATAAATTTATTATTCATGAAATATTTACAAGATTGTAGTTGTCTGTCGTTAATTTTACGTGGTGATGAATGCCACAACTAATTTATTTTCAATTAATATTTATGTTGACAACTAATTTATTTACAGTTAATATTGTTTTAATTGTAGAATTTTATAATTAACTAAATAGCTCTTGAGAGGCAAACATAACCCTGCCGCCAATTTTCTCAAAAATGGCTCTGACGATTTTTTTGAAACTTCGTATGTAAACTAAACTTGCAAATTTCTACAACTTTTATCTGAAACATTTCTTTGGGAAATTTCTTTTAAGAGCACTTTTAAGGGAGAGGTGGGGATAGAAATGATAAAAACATTCATTGTGTTCAGCAAAAACAATTGAAAGTTTATTTTTTTGTTCCCTTCTGGATGAATGCATTTTTTTTTTACTTATTTTAACTTCCAAAGTGACATGTGCACCATAATTTTTTTATACCCTAGAGAACATTGTTTATATAATTTTTATCTCTGCAGTTAAAACTACAGTAACAAAACTCTCTCAGTTATTGTGTTCTCAGGGATGCACATAACAACACAGACACAGTTTTTTATAGGGATTTTGCACTGCGGCCATCCAGTGATCTATTGTTATCTCCCTCTGGTACCGTTGGTGAACTTTCTCATCTACAGCACCCCCTCCAAGATAAGATACCTAAGGAACTAAGAATCTTGGAGGTTTCTAGGGTGGGTACTTCCCCTTCCCCCAGCTAGTAACAACCCAGGGTGTTAAATCTTCTTTGGATGACGGCGTCGTAGTGGGTGAGGAGATGTATTAGAGTTTCTTCCATTTTCCCACAGAATCTGCATGTGCCATTATCTTCTACTCCCAGCTTCCTCAGCTATAGCCGGAGAGTAAGCAAAATCCCAGATAGTTGCACAGATCAAATTACTCACCCAGGCCTTAAGGTACATATGCGTATTTATGACTAGGGGAATATAGAAGAACGTTTGTCAACTTAATAAGCTAAAAACGAAAATATGGATTACATTAACTATTCTTATCAAAATAGACATAAACATACAACAATTTTATGATAATAGGTTGTGACATATATATTCAAACAGCCTACCATAGTTATAAAACTGAATGTCACTTTTTATTGTTTGACTGCTCGAGGACATAATATTCTACATTTAATTTCCGTACCAGTAGTAATTGTTACCGTTACTGTAGTACATTTCCTTGTAGTACAGTGTCCTAGAACTACTGAAAAGTGCTATGGGTCTTTATGGGTCAAAAAAAGGTAATTTTTGTATTTTTTTTTTTTTTTAATTATTTTAATGTAAAATAAACTATAATAGATAAAATTACATCATACGACCAATTATGTAATGACGCATAGATTTAATTTAATTTGCGTCTTAATACATTATTATCAGTACCCCTACAGAGAGTACAATTTTCAAAATAATTCATAAACATTTGATAACCTGGTTAGTTATTTCTGCTGGGAAAAAAAAAATAATTAAGAAAATACCCAGATTGTAATATTTTTGTGTAATTAATTTCTTTAAATCCTTTCAATCATTTAGGATTATTTTGTCTGTGACCTGAATAGTAATTTTTTTTTACTTTCTCTTACCGTTGTAAGGGAAAGTTTTGTGAGCGTATCAAATGGTCGAAATTTAGTTCTTCTCCAGAAATACTGAGTTTTTGATACAGTTCAAGGGCATAAAAAAAAAGGTTCTTTGGACCCAGCCAACAAATTTTTGCTAATTTTCAAAACTAAAAATAAAAAAACATTTTTAGCAAATATTGTGTAGGAACAAAATAACTTAAAATTAAAAGTGGTAGAAAGTTCAAATTGTATATACTGTTTATTTAAGTATCATTATCGGATCTATCACGAAGATTTCAGCGCAAAGACATCACCTAGAAGAGCGACTTGTGTGGATGTTCCAGGAAAATTAATTTTTGAAGGGTTCTGTGGGAATGGCAACGGTGAGACTTACTGTACAGTGTACTGAACTCTGTAGTGTACAGTTTACGACCTATATAATAATGTTACATTAAAAGAATTTTTAAATTTCCGAGTTGAATATAGAGACATATCATTTTTTGTGGAAATTTTTTACCGGGAAAATTCATAGTAGAAATTTGGGGAAGGGGAAGTGTATGGTTTCCTGAAAAACGTGATTTTATAAGGTTTATATTTTCCAATTAATACAACATTGAAGACAAGCAAAAATTTATTAAATATTGTAGGTTTGATAAAAATTTGTCACTTAAATCATGTAAAGTGCTGTGAAAGAAAATCGAATGAGTTTTACTGATAAGTTTTTTTCATTTTGTAGTTATTTTCTATAAAGTGACTCCAACGATTTTCTATAAACATTATATGTGAATTACACATCTAAAGAGCTATAGCTTTTACTACAAACATTTCTCCTGGAAAAGTCATTTAAAGCGGCTTTTAGCGGAGCGGCAGGGTTATGTTTGCCTCTCAAGAGCTATTTAGTTAATTATAAAATTCTATCATTAAAACAATATTAACTGTAAATAAATTAGTTGTCAACATAAATATTAATTGAAAATAAATTAGTTGTGGCATACATCACCACGTAAAATTAACGACAGACAACTACAATCTTGTAAATATTTCATGAATTAATAAATTTATGAAATATAGTTGAGAAATTTTGTAAAAGGAACTTATTTCAGGATTTCAAAACATTATTTCCTTTAAAAACTTAAACTTCGTAAATATGGATTGATCATATGTTTCTCCTTGCCACCGTAGAGGAGAGAAAATAATGATTTGATTTTGAATTAACATTATTTAATAATTAAATCAAAAGATCTTGATGTTACAGTAAAATAAAATTTCCATTTAGTAAAGTGGTAAAGTAAACGCACTTCCGGTTATCCGATTTTTTTCAAACTCGGAATTTCAACAACATATTTAATTCTAATTAACATTATTTAGATGGCAGAATTGTCTAATAAACTGAAATAGCACTTTAAATGGAAACCTAACCCCCCCTCCCCCAAAAGTGCCCTTCAATGCATTTTCTCTGAGAAATATTTGTAATAATAGTTGTAGCTCTTTGTATGTGTAGTTGATGTTTTAAGTTTAATGAAAATTGTCGGGGCCATTTTTGAGAAAATTGCAAAAAAGTAAAAAATCCAACTAGAAAAGTGGTACTTCCGGTTGAGGAATTTTTACAGATAACGTACAGTCAGATCCTATGGTGACGTCTAAACGGAATATCAAATTTCAACTTTCTACGATTTTTCGTTTTTGAACTATGCTGTTCACATACATACATACACACACACGGACACACACACACAGACCATTTGCTAAAAACCACTTTTTTGGACTCAGGGGACCTCAAAACGGATATTTCCGGTGAAAAACTCGATATCGAAAATTTGACACGATTACAATACTTCCTCTTACTAGGAGTGAGAGAAAGTAATAAAAAGAAATATCATATTAAGAAAAGAAGAGAATAAGAGTGATTGTTGTAATTAAATATAGAATGAAAGAAAACATAAACTGCTTTAACATTGTTGCAATGATAATAACATGTGAGTAATAAAAAGAAATAAAAACATTACGGAATAAAATTAACAGAAAGTTAACTTGATTCGAGTGCACGACACAGTGAACTAGTAATAGTAATCGTTTTTACTAATAGTACATAGTTTTATTAATAGTACTAGTTCTTTCTTTTTTCATCCCCGCCTTCTTTACATCAATAGATAATAATATTAAATAAAAAGGAATGAGAGGAGGAAATAATGTGATAAAAAATAGATTTTTTACATTATATATATTTATTGGTTATCACAATATATTAAATAATATTGTCACACATTTAATATAAATGCCCTGAGTTTAAGGGAACCCTTAGTGTAATAATACAAATTATTCGCCTGGATGATATTATTTTATTTAATAAGTTTTCTATATTATGCCTATTGCCTGAATACTAATCAATACACTGATTTAAATATTGGTTAAGGTACGGCTGGTACTTTGGGCATTCCAAAAGGAAGTGGATTAAGATTTCAGGAAGTTGCATTACAGATGGTGGAATTTTCGCTATATTCAAATCTGTAGGAAGAACTATTCCAATATAATCTAAAATATTTTGCGCTTACAATTCTAAGCTGGCTTACCAGTCTCCTTTTTTCAAATTGTTCAGAAAATAGAAGTATGGCTCTCCGAAACTGAAGTAACCTATTGTTCCATAGAAAGGGTTGTAATGCGAATTTAAAATAGCGTTGGAAACAGTGGAAATGAGGTGAGTGTTAAGAGTATCTAAGATATTGATGGAAAGTTGTGAAGTTAGTCTCTGATTATTATTCAATTTGAGATATTCATCACGGCCTATGATCACTAATTTTTCTTTTAATTGTGTGTACCAGTTATAAGATAGACTATTATTTCTTTCCCTATCTAATAATAACAACCTTTCATAACAAACTTTCGGTAATCTGGAGATCGCCATATCGAGTAGTTTGTTTAACAAACTCATATTCTATTAACTACAGCTGTTTTATAGAAATTCCGATAAAACAATATTTTATTACCTCCAATTCCGATCTAATGAAGTGGTTGGCCTACTTCTAGGCCAGTGGAATAAATTTTTAAGAAATCTGTTTTTAGCTGTTTCTAATTTATTGTATTTAAAGGGGTCCAGACTTCAGATGCATAGAGAAATGTAGATTCTACCATGAAATAAAAAACAGTTTTCTCCGTTAACCAGGACTGAGATTTTGCACGATACAATATACCTTTGACATTAGCCGCAGCTAACGTACCTTTTCTAATCACATTAGTGGTATTATGTAAAAATTTACCGAACGATGTAAATAAAACACCTAAATAACGGTACTTGTTGACAATAGCTATTTCATTATTTTTGTACATTAAAGGTTTCATGCGCTTATATTTTCTTCCCCGACGAAATATAGTGGCATTAGTTTTTTCATTGTTCACCAGTAATTCGATAATATTGTTGTAGCAGTTTAAATTTATATTGGATATCTGTATAAGAATTCGATAAGATTACTAAATCATCTGCGAATAATAATAAATTTAAGTCTATTTGATAATTAACCTTACTCCTCTACAATTATTTTGTTCAAAAAAATTTACTAAATCTGATGTATATAATGAAAAAGTATCGGCGAAATTGAGTCGCTCTGCAATAAACATTCTGTTAATTCAATTTCGATTATTTATAATTTTTTTAGATTTGGCTTAGGCGTTTTTTAATATATATACTATTTTGGTGCTTATACCAATATTGTATAACTTTTGAAATAACTTATTATGGTTTACAGCATTCGCGTTTGAAATCAACGAATACTGCGATCAAGGTTCCTGCCTTTAGCCTAGATTGATATTAATTAGTGGGCTTAGTATGAAAATATTGTCAGTGCGTCCTCTATTGCTTCTAAACCCATTTTGTCCTTCCAGTAATATGTTTTTATTCTCCGCCCATTGTGATAATCTATCAGTTAGAATAGAGGTGAACAGCTTAGCTGAAGTATTTATCACAGCCTGCAGTTCATAGGGTCGCTTCTATAACCTTTCTTATACACAAAGTGATGTTTACCTTAGCCCAATCGTCCGGAAAGAAACCGTAGTGAAACCGTACAGTATTAAATATATTTAGAACATAATGCTCCCAATTGGCCGGCATAATTTTATACACCTCATACGGTATTCCATCCGTTCCAGGAGCCTTACCTTTTACATTTAACTGGGCTATTTAGATAGTAGAAAATAAGTTTTTTTGGAAAAAATCTCTAGGAGGAATCCATAGTCTCTAAACCGTTCCGCTAGAATTATCATAGTTATCAATTTTCCTTGGAAAATGTTTCAAATTAATATCGTGAAAACTAAAATAAAAAATCACACTATGGTTCTGCTTTACCTAGTAATATTAACTTTATACCCTTCCTTATCTCAATATGTGATATCGAGAAAGTTATTCAACGTTTAAATAAATATCACTCTGCAGGTCCTGATGGAGTTCCTCCTTGTCTATTATTGCGATGCACACAAACTTTGTTAGTTCCTTTATTTTTATTGTTCAATAGTTCCCTCTCTACTGGGCAATTTCCCTCACGTTGGAAATCCAGTTTTGTAATTCCTATATTCAAAAATGGTTCCAGACAAGATGTACGAAATTATCGCCCTATGAGTATTTTAAGTACATTCCTAAACTCTTCGAATCAATTGTTTACACTAAGCTAATGTCTTCAGCAAGGGATATAATCATACCTGAGCAACATGGCTTTCTCTCCAAAAAATCAGTTACCACGAACTTATAGTCTTATGTCCAGTTTATATTTAAATGTTTCGAAAAAGGTTCTCAAGTTGACTCTGTCTACACTGACTATTCCAAAGCGTTTGATAGTGTAAACCATACATTACTTCTTACTAAACTTAACTCTTTGGGCATTTATGGTACAATGCTATACTGGTTGCAAAATTATCTTACCCACCGTATTCAGACTGTTAAAGTAAAATCATTCCTTTCATTGCCTTATACCGTCCTTTCTGGAGTACCTCAAGGATCACATCTTGGACCCTTATTTTCTGATTTTCATTAATGATGTTAAACTAGTTCTTCCAGATGTTAACATTCTACTTTTTGCTGACGACGTTAAACTATTTAGGGAAATCATAGATACTCGTGACAGCCAAGTTCTTCAGGATGCTGTTAACAGACTTTCTGTTTGGTCCACAAATAATCTTCTTAAATTAAATACCTCGAAATGCCAATTAATTTCTTTTTTCAGATCACGTTCTACTCTGCACTTTAAATATACTCTCAATGATACTCCTTTAAATCGTGATAATTCTGTGAATGGTCTTGGAATCTCCTTAGATTCTAGACTCTCCTTTAGCTCTCATATTGAAAAGATAGTCAGCAACAGTTACAAGATGTTAGGTTTTGTCTTTAGGAATTCCACTTCTTTTAGAAATCACTTCAGTATTTTAAGACTGTACTTGCATTTGGTTCGTCCACGATTTGAATTTGCTTCTCCAGTTTGGACTCCGTTTTATAAAATCCACATTGATGCTATTGAACGGGTTCAGCATAGGTTTCTTAGAAGGATTGCTAAAATGATGGGTTTATCAAGTGAAAGATTAACTTATTCTGATGTGTTGGATTCCCTTAATTTAAGTACTCTATCCTTCAGAAGGCGAAGAGCAGACCTTATTTTCCTCTTCAAACTTATACACCATTATATAGATTGTCCTGAATTACTGGGATTAATGGACTTCCATGTTCCTACAATAGATACTCGCTATAAACCTGTGGTTTTTAAATCTTATTCAACAAATTATTCCCAATCCTCTTCTATACCAAGACTTATGTCGCTTGGAAACAGTATTTCTGATGAATTAATCCAGCCAGAATTAATGAAATTTATTGCATTTGCCAGCAGTAGTCATTAATTAGTTATTACTACATATTTGCATTTATAATAGATGGTTAAATTGGTTAAATACGCTCTCCCTTTTTACCTAGTTTCTAATTGATTACTCTTATTTATTAATTTCATAGTCTTATACACTTTTTACTATATTGTCTCTTATATTTGTATATGTTCTTGTTCGTTGTAATTGTATATATATTTGTATACTGTTTATATTTCTAATACTATTATTTTTATATTCATATTTTTTATGTATCCAATTTTTTATTCTATGTTCTAGTCTAGTTTGTATTTTATATGTTCTATTTTCTATTCTGTTATATTTGTAGTTGGTCTATTTCTCTTATAGTGTTTGTTTTGTTTGTGTTTGATAAGAAAATTACATAAATGGGGTGCAACCCCGGATGAATGTATAAATAAATAAATAAATAAATAAATGATTCAGTAAAAAGCGTTCTGAAGGCTGTATTTTGAGCGAAATGTCGGATCCCGTGGTACTAAAACGGAATATTAAGTTCGAATTTACTTAGATTTTATATTTTTCATTCTGTTCACACAACACGTGAAACTCAATGTTGGAGTAAAATAAAATCTATCGATATAATTTAATCGAAATTACAAATATTTAGTAATAAGTTACTGATAATAAAAACCTTTTAGTTTAAATAAATAATATTCAATCAGCAAATAAAAATGAAAATTTAAAACCTCTAAGTCAGAGATATATGACTCATTTATGCCTTCATACTTGTGGGTGTACCAATCAATACATAAAGTAAGAGATAACCTTCCATAATACTGAATGAACGTACGTACAACTTTATGAGTGCATACCGTTGCTTTTTAAGTGTGTTGTATGAATTCATTTAATTTTTATGAATATCTTCTATATCATTTTAAAGTGAGTATAATTTGTAAATTACTCTTTTATTGAATAAAAAAAAAAAAAACTAGAATTCAATGAAGAAACTCCATAACATAGAATTAGGATTTTCAATTTAATAATTATTTATTTCCTGCTATTATGTTACTGAACAATCAGACTTTTTTTTTTTAAGGACACTATTAGCTGCCAATCAAATCACTATTAGCTATGTTTTATACTAATAGACTTGTAGATTTCGAGCAAATTCCATCAACCGGAATTGCGACCTCACTGATTGGTTTAACAGACAAATCACTGCCCACCAGTGGGTCTTAAAGAAACATAAAAATCTACAGATATGTTGTAAGCTAATGCTCTCCACGAAGAATATTTGGAACTCAATACTAATGACTAAAATAAAGTTAAATATTCACCAGCCCGATAGTATTTATTTTTTATATTTCACGCATTTCTTAATGGTTTTTTTATAAGGAAATGAAAGAATTCTAACGAGAAAGGAAGCAATTTTTGTGTGACAGAGAACATTCAATTTACTATTTTTTTGTCACGAAATGAGCGCCTCTTTTTAGTATTGAAAAACACAAATTATTTTCTATTTTAGCGTCTGGAAATTAAGAAGTCAGGAATTCTATCAATTTAAAAGTTTATGGTTCTGCCACCTATATTATATTAATATAGATACATAAAAACATTGCTGGAAATCCAAATTTGAAGAAAATCGGCTAACCAGAAGTGCGGTTTTCCGGAATAGGATTTCGATTTTTTTTTAAATTTTCTCGAAAATTATAATAACATTTTCCTTTAAGCTTGGAATGCTAACTGCACAGATATATGCTCTTAAACTTTTATCCAATAATATTTATTTAGTTTTTTTTCGTGGTATAATGCACTGTGACCAAAAGAGATCTATAGAGCGGCCCCACTGGTGGCAAGAGTGATGGCTACTCACCTGCAGCACCCCTTTCATTAAGATCTCTGAGGAATCTCAGGTTCTGGGAAGGTTCGAGGGATGGTATATCTTTCTCCAAATTTTTGCTGGATGATAGTATCGCGT
The DNA here is from genome assembly GCA_011037195.1 of Triatoma infestans. Taxonomy (NCBI): domain Eukaryota; kingdom Metazoa; phylum Arthropoda; class Insecta; order Hemiptera; family Reduviidae; genus Triatoma; species Triatoma infestans. The sequence continues at coordinate 15,636 of JAAEAF010000826.1, forward strand.
ACTTAGGAAGTGTATGGTGTCTCCTTCAGCTCCTCATGAAGCCACAGATGCCATCGTGTCCTAACCTAGCTTCTTTACGTGCCCTCTCTTGTCTACAATGCCCTTGAGAAATTCCGTCAGTATAGGAAGCCTATTTTTCCTTAAATTAATGTACGTTTCAATTCTTTTCTGTCTATAAGCGCCCTCAGTCTCACCGATTAGCTTGCCTCAATCCTGGGATGATTTTCTAGAGCTGTGCTCTCTTCACTTCCTCCACATTTCTAATTTCTTCTCGAAGAGCCTCCTCACTTATTCTACAGAAGGGTTCACGTTCAAAAACGGCAGATGCAGTGCCTTTTCTTGCTAGGGTGACGGCCACCTATTTCCTTGCACGCCAACATGATTAATTTTAGATGGTTCTGCGGAATTTGTGACGTTAAATTTCAAGTGTTATGTGGGGTTGGTTCAATGTTATTGGCGCTTTCTGTTAGACTGCAATGTAACCACTCTATTACCTGCCTGGGTAGATACCCCCCCCCAGCTACTATATATTTATGTTAGAACAAATTAGTAAAATTTGAAGTCTAAAGAAAGTTTGTCATTTTGTATATAATTGCATTAACAGGAGAAAGAGAAAGTCGTGCGTTTCACATCAGATTTTTTTTTCTCTTCTATTTAGTGTTGAAAATTGTTATTTTATAAACAATAACCTTACATACTGATATAAAATTTATTTGTTTAGGTTACATGACCGATACAAAGAGGTGAGTTGTACATCTATAGATACAAAATAATAAAATAAAATGAAATAGCAACAATCTGCTTATAAAAAAAATAAATACAATAAAACTAAATAAAAATGTCTCTCAAAATTATAACATGAAAAATGAAATAGCATAAAATATATCATCAAATATGAATAATAAATCTTCAAAATCATATATTTGAAAAGAGTGAGAGAAAAACTAAAATTATTTTAGAAATATTTGAAAAAAGTAACAAATGAAAAAAAAATTATGGACATAGAGATTGTCTTAACCGCAGAACTTTTTTAGCAAAATTATATAATTTTATTAGGTCCTTTTTTACTATAGATGATAGTAATAAATAAAACATATTTTCATTAGTAATGGAGGAACTAGGATCAGAAAGGTAAATTATTCTAACTGAATGGTATGCAGGACATTCTACAAATATGTGAATTAAATCTTCATTCACGCCCGTACTACATATTTCACAGAATCGATAACTGAAACCTTTAGATCTTGTCAAATATTCAAATGAATACTATCGCACCACACCAAATCTATGACAGTTTGTCCAAGAGCGGAAATACAGGTGAAATTAGCTGGGCTGTTACTACGTGTTCTCCCATTAATAAAAATAAAAGAATTAGACTCTATAAATTCAGTGAGAACCCTTCCTTTGTTGTTTAATATATTATCACAATTGGAATGATAAGAGCTAACATTAGGACTATCTAAGTTAAATCAAACATAGTTGCTGTTCCAATCCTACAATTGAAATCCCCGCCTATGATAAACATTGAACTATTATATTTAGATATCAATTCTTTAAGTTTTATTTCGAGAGAATCCAGAACTTCCTCAAAATTTATATTAGGCTTAAAGTAAACAAAAAATACAATTACGCTACTGAGGACAGTATCAACTTTAAAAATTACCCAACAATGTGTAGAATGCAGAACGCAAATATTTAAACCTTCATGTTTATTTAAAAGCAAAAGACCACCACTGGCACGGCCCCGGATTTTATCTTTTAATGCAGGTGAGGATACTGCAATTTGAAACTCATAAAGAGAACGAGGCAAATTTACTTTGTTAGCAGTAACCCAGGTTTCACTTAAACACAAAATATCAGCGGAATTTAAAACAGAAGATTCTATTGGAATATTATTCATACCTTCTGCATTCCAAAATAAAATATTCAAAGTGTTTACAAATACCTTAAAAAAATTATAATCATTTAAATTATTTTCTTCTCTTAATATCATCAATTGGAGCGAAGTAGATGTTTTGAAGTTACAGCTAATAGATTCTATTTCATGATGCAGTAACTGCTATTCAGAAGTGCTGGGTTTATCGTTGGTCTTTGGTTTCTTGAGGATTTTATCCAATTTCTGCCGATCAGCAATATTAAGCCATTGATCAAGCTGACCTGCTTTGGGAGTAGATGCTCGACTAGAATCTTCAGTCGGGGTAGCATCTTTGTCACTACTTCTTTTTCTTATTGTTCTCCTTCTTGGAGTTTTCTTTTTTTGACTCGAAGAGCTTGAAGAGCCTCTAATTTCCATAACATCTTCATAAAATAGTCTTCTAGTGTTTAAAATAACATAGTTGTATCGTAATTTAATATCTTTGCCTTCGTCCTTTAACTCTTTGTAGAATTTATAAAGTTCTCTTCTTTCCTCTCTGACTTCTTTTGGGTAATCTTCAGTCAAAACCAATTTAGTTCCCTTGAGATTAAATCGATTGGCAAATTTCATCCCTCTTCTTTTCAGATTCAAATTTAATTAAAAAAATTAGTTTATTGGATCTGTTTATGAGTTTACGAATATAAGTAAAATCATATTCAGAACACTTAACGTTCAACTTAGTATTAATTATATTTGAAATTTCTGTGGAAATGCTCTCCCTATCATTAGCATCAGTTTCCAAACCATCAAGTATTAAATTTCTACTTCTAACTTCTCTCTCAAGCATTTTTATTTTAATATTTTGTAGCGTATTTACCTTTTTCAATTCGCTGTTAGTCCTTCAAATTTTTTATTTCACTATTCAGCATTTCAATTTTACTGTTTGTTTCAGTCACTATGTTCCTAATTTCATCTATTTTTTTGGAATTATCCTCAATACTAGTTCTCAACGTGTTAATTGCTTCTAAAATTTTTTTCCATTTCACTCGACAATTAATAAAAATTAAACTCTAAATAAGAGTAGAAGTGGAGATATGTGCAAGAGAAAAAAGTTGATGTGCACAGTACGAAAAATATACGGCAAAAGTAAACTAATAGAATTTGTAGTTATATTTGTTTTGAAGTAAATATTTATTTGAATTATTTACGATACAAGAGTCAAGCACAACAGAAGCATGAGAAGGGGTAATGAGATAAACTATATCCCCTCTTAAACACGCTAAACAGCACAAAATTCACTATTTTTAATAGATTTTAGAAAATTCAACTTGAATTACCTGAAAAACGGTCCGATAAATTTTTTTTTTAAATTGTCATATTAAACAAAATGCACTATAGAATGTTAACACCAAAGTTTATGACAAAAAAGTAACTAGAACTATGTTTTTTAAGAAAAATTACACAGTCAGCAAAAAGACGTGTTCACTGATTGGAAGCTACAACTCAACTCTATAAACAATAACCTATGTTTAAGATTATTATAACATGAATTGCAATGACGTACTAAATGTTTGTTTTTGCAATTCATATAATAAAAAATCTGGTGTGAAACACTCACACAACTTTCTCTTACTCCAGTTCTCAAAATTATAATTGACAAATTTTATAGTTTGTGTACCAAATTTAATGAAATTTGTCGAAAACTGAAAAAAACTATTCAGTAAAAGCGCACTTCCGGTTTACTGATTTTCTTCACACCCGGAATTTTGGCCAACTATTTATTTCTAATTAATTTCATTTGGATGATAGAGTTGTATAATCAAGTATGATACCACTTTAGAGGAAGCTGTAACCCTACCCCTCTCCTAAAAGTGCCCTTAAATGAATTTTCCCAGAGAAATGTTTTATATAAAAGTTGTAGATCCCTTAAATGAATTTTTCCAGAGAAATGTTTTATATAAAAGTTGTAGATCTTTGAATGTTTAGTTTATATGTGTTTTCAAGAAAATCGTCGGGGCCATTTTTGAGAAAATCGCGAAAAAGTGAAAAAATCATATTTAGTAAAGTGTTAAAACCAAAAAACTTCCGGTTTTCCGATTTTTCTCAAACTCGGAATTTCAACAACATATTTAATTCTAATTAACATTATTTAAATGACCGAATTGTGTAATAACCTGACATAGCACTTTAGAGGATAACCTAACCCCTCCCCTCCCCCAGAAGGGCCCTTATATCAATTTTCCCAGAGAAATGTTTCAAATAAAAGTTGTAGCTCCTTGTATATGTAGTTGATTTATCAAGTTCAAAGAAAATCCTTGGAGCCATTTTTGAGAAAAACGCAAAAAAGTCAACTAGTAAAGTGGTACTTCCGGTTGAGGAATTTTGACAGATAACGCACAGTCAGATCGCATAGTGTTACCTAAACGGAATATTAAGTTTCAGTTTTCTACGGTTTTTCGTTTTTGAGCTATGCTGTTCACATACACACACACACACAGACCATTTGCTAAAAACCACTTTTTTGGACTCAGGGGACCTCAAAACGGATATTTCCGGTGAAAACTCGATATCGAAAATTTGACAGATTACAATACTTCCTCTTACTAGGAGTAAGAGAAAGTAAAAACTGCATAATCTTAAGACAATAAAATCAAAGTTTCTGTTTTAGGATCCTTGTACCACTACTTATATTGTCAACTATGGCAACTTTTGCCGACGCTATCTGTTGCCCACCTTACTGCAAATGTTCAGTAGGAAATGAACCGAAATATGTCAACTATAGTGGGCACAAATTAATCAACCTTGAATTGGATATACCGAGAAGTGTAGAATGGTTAGAATTATCAAATAATTCCATTTCATTACTAAGAGATAATATTTTCCAGGTATTTTCAATGGATTTTTCCTCTAGAAGATTTTCTTCTAAAAAGAGTTCACAAAACATTAATATTCTTCTTTGTTGGTTCTTTAAACATTTTCAGGACTTAGGTTTGGAAAGAATTATGGTATTGAATTTAAATAATAATGCTATTAATTATATAGGTTTAAATGCATTCAAAGGATTAGAATACATAAAATCTATCGATTTAAGTGGAAATCATTTAGATAAAGTTTATCCAGCAACTTTTGAAAATAATCCATCGTTAAAACAACTTAAATTGAGCAGGAATCCATTAAGAATCATATCATCGCGTGAACCATTTCTCATCTCTAATTCTTTACAGGTAATCAAATGTTATTTTATTGTCATGGTATTAAACAGGAAATGGGAGCTATAAGCTCAGTATGATCTGAAAGAACTCGGCGATTTCCTTGTGTGTGTGTGTGTTTTATTTCCGGCGAGAGTATCCCTAAAGCCAGGGAGTTATTAAAGCACATTCTTCGTACATTATATATATATCTTTGAACATATGAGTAAAACATTTTAGTTCCTTATTTAAATTTTTTGGAGGAAAATAAAACAGACACAATACTAAAATTGTATAAAATTAAACAAAACTGATGAATAAATTGTGACAGATGCAAAAATTATACGTTTAAATTAATATTTTTTAATTTAAACGTCCATAGTTTATGAAACGTCCACTCAATGGTTTTTGAACAGAGTAACATCAATAAGTGGCCACGATATCCCCTGCAAAACAGAAAACCCCACTAATTCCGCTCTTAGGTGCTCAAGACATTGATGGTCGACTTAAAACGACAGGCTGGTCTTTATTTAATCTTTGCAAATTCTCGATATATCCATGACCACTCATAGGTTTGGTTATGTAGAAGTCTACTCTAACAAGCGGGTTTGTCCTTCGGCTAAATATATTTGGAAAAGTCCCTTTTTCTATGTTAATACAGTTCATTTGCCACCGAGAATAAACTTCTCATGCGATCGATGTACACTGTTGTACGAATCCTCAAGATTTAAATCTAGTGAAACCTGTTTGGCCAGGGTCTGCAGCCTCGTTACCCTCTCGACCCACATACATGCGATCTCATTCAGCAAGAACCTTACATCAACCTTCTTCTCCTAAAGCCATGTACAATGAGCTTTATTTTTTCAATTAAAGATAAGAATTCTATTGTTTTGATCTACCAATGGAGAGTTTATTTTCTACATCCACCAAACTTTCGGAACTACATGTAATAAAGTTCATTAATAATAAATAGTTACAAATGACAGATACTGGATATAAATTAAATTGAAAATAGAATGTATGAATAGTGATTAGACAAACAATGAAGAATTTAACAATCACAAAGCATATAGGATGAAATTATTTAATTGTATTAAATTAATGTTATTTACAATTTGATAAATATTTCTATTTTTCCTGTATTAATTTGCTTCTTGGAATCGGCCAACTTTCCCTTGTTGCGTAATGTGCCAGGCCAGTTGGGTTCGACTTCTCTCCAGTTATGGTCATTCAAATATAATATGATGTATATCCTGGACAATAGTGTCCGGACAAGGACAATTACCCTAGGTACCCGCCAGGGCCAGGTGAAACCAATGAAGGGATTTCATAATGAGACCTTGCCCGGACAAAAAAAATTGTGTTAATTTGTGAGTGATTGGCAGTTATAACTTTTTTTCCGCTTTGCACATATCGCTCATTAAATGCAGTAATGTCACATGTAAAAATTCGTTATTTTCTAGTTATTTACATAGTTGAGTTTGGTTTTGTGTGTACTTTTAACTGCAAGAAAGTCACAGCATAATTTACATTATTTTACTCCTAGATGGTAGTTGTGTCAGTTAGGCACTATGACAGTATTCTCACTTTGTTAACTGTAATACTGTGTTATTTCAGTTGAGTTAGTGACAATGTAGTGGTAATACGTGATGTGACCCAGCTTCAAAACAAGTAAGTATAATTATTAATCCAAGAAAAACGTATTATTGGGGATTGGGTCAGTATGCAATTAAAATTAACCTCATTCTGTCTGGTGTAATTTCAAAATATGACATTGTTGCCGTGAAGATTCAATTTCTTAAATGTACTATTTTAACTTATGACGTTGACAACTTATGCTACGATATTGTTATTGATAAACTCTCTGTACCGTGGTTAGTCGTGTTATATTAAATGGAAATGTGTCACGTTTGCCTCGAAATTTAGTAAACAATTAAACAACACCCACTTTTATTTCCGGTTGTGTCACTATTGTCAGAATATAAGGTGAAAACTTCGAGATGTAATGTTATACTTCACTATTTGTTTTATTATTTTCTCTTCCCTTTAAATAGAGTATGATGTCTTCTAGGGGCAAAATGTTGGTTGAATTAGCTATGGCAGCAGAAGACGAGAGTGGTATTGGTATTAAGGATAATCGAGGACCATATCAATCCCTAATTAGAAACCAGCAAGATCCTGGAGCAGAACATCGTTCTGAATAGATTATGGAAAAACAGTTTGCTACTCAGAGTGCATCAGCAGATACCGGTTTGTATATTTGTTGTAGTAAAATTTTTTGTTTCAAGGTCAAATTTATTAGAAAATTATTGCTGATATTTTCTAACTATAATTTTTTTCTTTGAATTATTTTGATAACAAAGGAGTCAGAAAAATAATACCTTATCTCTTTTTAACGTATAGGCGATCTGATTTCCAACACGCCGACTGCTGAGGCTTACTTAAACAACTTCTTCGCGAACATCCTCGACGAGTTCATTTTTTAATTCATCAACATCATCGTCATCGTCTAGTGATAGTTCTACCACTGAAGAATTTGACGACTCTCTCGATGATATTACTTACGATCCGAAAAATGATGAAGTAGAAAGTGCATTAGAAGTGGCGAGGAAGAAAGTTGTCCTAAGCCACAGAGTAAAAGTGGAGGTCCTTCTAGTCCCAGGCCTTTACATTTATAGAACAGTTCTTTAGATTGAAATTCTAATATGGTATGTGTTCCTATAATGGTAAGCCCTGTGAAGAAAGGTGTGAAACTCAAGAGGAATACGGACCAATGGAAAATAAATCCTCTAAAACAGGCAAGAAATAGAGGGGAAGCATATCAAGCACAGCCTACGGATAAGAAAGTACGAGAAGAAACGAAAATGAAACCATCCTGTGGACAAGACTGCAAACATAAGTTGCTCAACCAAATTCACAGATGAAGAAAGACAGAAATTGCTTTCTCAATACTGGGAATTAGTTGACATTAATAAGCAGCGAGAATATATAAACAATTCCATGGAGGCTATTATTCCACGATATCGCTAAACTAGGGTTGGTGGTACGAGAAGCCAACGATAATATAACAATGCTTTTTACCAGAAAAAATAATAATAAAATCAGAGTCTGCAAAGTGTTTTTCAAAAATACATTAAACATTAATGATCGTCCAATTTGGACAGTCCAGACAAAAAACCACAAGGTAGCTGACGCAGTAATTGAACCGGATTTTAGAGGGAAACATGGGAATCATCCAACTCTCAATCCAGCTATAACGTGGAGGAGTTCGAAAACATATTGATTTTATTCCGAAGATCGAAAGTCATTATACTCGAGCACATACTACAAGGCAATTCATTTCAGGGAGTAAGTCATTTGCTGACATACACAGGGACTATAAAGCTATCTGTAAAGAGACAAATGAACCATCTGCAAGCTATCCTATATTTCAATGTGTTTTCAGAGAAGAGTATGATATTTCTGTTTTTATGCCAAAAAAAGATAAATGTGTAACTGCGTTGCTTATGAAAATGCAAGTGACTCTGAAAAAGACCCTTGCAAATCAAATATGATGAACATCTTGAGGAAAAAGATTTATCTAGAGCTGAAAAGAAGTCCGACAAAGAGACCTTTGAAGATCAAAACTCAATGCCCTTAACTTTACAATTTATGACCTTAAAACCTATTCCTGTGAACGTTTGTATGAAATGAATCAAACGGTCACAGAGTGTGAATGACTTAGGTACTTGTGTATACTTATATTTGAAAAAGAAAGTTACTACCAATGACACAGAAATAATTTTTTATACAGACAAGTGTGCAGGCCTACAAAAGAATAAATTATGATAACCCTCTATTTATATGCTTTTCGGTATCTAGGCATTAAATCCATAACTCACAAATATCTTATAACAGGGCATACACAAAATGAGGGCGACTTGGCCCATTCTTTAATTAAAAGGCAAGTCAAGCGCCAAATCAGAGGAAGACCAGCTTACACTCCTGAAGGCTTTGTTTCTGCTATGAAAGCAGCTAAGAGCATGGGGAACACTTCCATATTAAAGAACTATCCTACGAGGACTTCTACGATTTGAAAGAACTTGCGTGCTATTATCATGTCTTCTGTTAAATTGTCAGATGTGAAAGTATTGTAAGTGGAAAAAGAAGATCCCTGTCCTATTTTATATAAACTGTAGTGAAAAAATGACTTTGAAAACTTGACTGTTATTAAGAAGTAGAAACGTCCGGACAATATTGTCTTGAAATCTACATTTCACACAAAGCCACGACTTCCTTCCAAAAAGAAAGACGACCTAATGGAATTATTAAACAAAAACTACATCCCAAATGTTATTCCAGCTTTTATGTCAATTTGTAATTGCACAGTCATTGACACAATCAGGTATTATTATATTCTACTGATTATACTATGTTTATATATTGCATATTATTAATTGATTTACACCAAGTTTTGTTGGCTATTATTGTAAAAGCGCCATTATTTTTTGTAAGCTAACAATAAGTGAAGTTTTCATTGTCAAGAACGTCATTTCAAATTATGTCTGCCCTTGAAAATAATTTTTGTAACAAGAGTGTCACAAGTTGAACAGCATGTCAATAAATGATTAAAAGAATCATCTTTGTCTTACTTCATAATAATGTACATGATTACATATTCAACAATACGAGTCTCGCCAATGTAGTATATTTAGCTGATTCTTTAACCACCACTGAATCTTTAACTGATATTTTATTTGAATTACAGAAACAGCAAACGTTCAAATTCATCTCCCCTTAAAAAATTACGATTTTTGACATTGTTGTATTTAGTGAGCGATACGGGAAAAATTGTTTTGTTTCTGCTCTATTAAGAATACCCTTCCATTGGTGATCCCATTCTGTTTCAAGCAAAATACTAGTGATTTCGGATTTAGGACATCGAGAATAAAGGATAGGTAGATTATTACCCCTACAGTCTCCTTTACTAATCGGTCCGCTTCCTCATTGCCCTCAAATGGCATTAACCCTTACCAGAATCACTTCCATTCCTGTATCCGAAATATAATTATTTCAAGTGTCTGTGTTTATGTCAGAAATATGTCAGAACTCAAAGAAATCCTATGAATTTCCAAGATAATTACAGAACAATCAATCAATAGCATTCATATAATGATTTCAATGGATGCGTTTTTTCTGTATACTTCAGGGTCTACTTATAGAAGTGTCCAAAAGAGCAATTTATTTTAAAAGCATTAAACTTGTTGATTTTTTTCTCTTTACTTAATTTTTTTCCCATAATTACTCAAAAAAGGTTCGATCGCTCTAGTACTATTATTATCCTAAATTTATGTGACTTGATTTATATGATTTTATTATTTTAACTTATTTAATTACTACCAAACAAAATCAAAATTCAACAGAAGAAAGAACTATATTAAATGAAACTATGAACCCCATAGCCCATAAAAACTATATCTGGAGAGAGGCAAAAACATATTTGAGAGTTAAATCAGAAATGTAAAATGTTAATAAATGTATTAATGATAGAATTATTGATTATTTCTATCATAATGGTTTACAGCTCTTACAATTTCCAATTTAATTTAAGACAGAATTAAGAAAGATAAAAGTGCCCAAGAAATACTAAGATTTTTACTAAGTATTGATTGAGAATTAATTCAAAATTTTTCCTTTTTCTTTTATTTACAGACTTTAGAAATGAGCCACTGCGGATTCAGTGATTTTCCAGTAGAAGCATTTAGATTATTACCATCTTTAAATTACCTAAATATTTCAAATAATGATATCCTAATGTTACCCGAAAATATTTTGAATATTTTCAAAAATTTAAGAGTATTAGATGTGAGCAAGTAAGTGGTTTGTAATGTAAATTGAAGAATTGAAAACTTGACAGATTTTCGAAGTGCAATATTCACACTTGTTCTCTGTGAACATGTAAAAGTTTTTTGACATTATCAGATTACATTTGTTATAAACTATTTCTATATATTTTTTTTTTTTGTAACGTAGTAATTTGATTTGCGATGACTTGCCAAAGGCGATGGTACTGGTCCCTCTTTATGTTATGTAACTGCAAATTCAAAAACAATATATCACCAATAAGCTCGGACGTTTGCATATTTTTATATGACAAAATCCGGAGAAAAATTATTAATGGACAAATTCCTTTAACCGGTAGATCAATTTAGTTTTGAAATTTTCATTTTTGGCGATTTTCTTGAAAAATGGCTTCTACGATTTTCTATAAATTTCCTGCGTGCATATAATATTAGGAACACTTTTATTTGGAACATTTTTCCGAGAAAAATTTATTTTAGAGAGTCAATATTGATTGTTTAGTTCTGTCATCTGCTTAATGTTATTGAGAATTAAATATGTTAAAATTTTGACCGAAAACCCTATTTTTTTTTTTAAGTTCGAAGTGCAATCGGTTCATTTCGTTTTCCGTTATTTTCTCAATGACATACCCGCAAGTTTCTTTAAACTTAGAATACTAATTACCTATAAAGAAACAAATCACCTTTGCTTGAAACTTTTTATCTACGAAAATTGATTTTAGTGATGTTTTGGAGGGAACTGGGACTCTTATTCCCATCTAAATTTTCCCTCATTAAAGTGTACCTTCTGCCAAGTATATAATATTGTAGGCAATTAAATATCTCATGAAATGTTTTCATTTAGAACAGTTTGAATTCAGCAAGAGAACGATATCTGAATTTTTCTCTTCAGTATTTTAATTTAGCTCCATTTCCAATAATTGAAAGTCAAAATTTTATTAATTTGAAGTATTTTTCCGAAGAAATAAATAAATTTTTGCAATTTAATGGAGCACTTTTAAATAATCTGAGTTTGAACAAAATGAGATGTCAAATGATTACATGTTGTATCACTTCCAAAAATTTACTGTACAATTAAAAGCTGTAATTTTTCGGAAAATATAAAAAGCTTTTCTTATTGTTTCAGTACTGCAATAAAGTGTAACTTTAATGCTACAGTTCTGCATTTTCTGGCAATGACAAAATCAGCAGACATAATCGGATCTCCTTGTTTTGGTTATTCATCAAAATTTGCCCGATTTATGAAGAAACAATCAGAAATATTTGAAAAAATTATCACGCCAGATTTATCATCGGAGATTAATAGTAAATCTTCTGAAGAATGTAGATGTCGTGAATGTAGATGTCCAGAAATAGTTCTAGAAAATTCTGTGAAAACTTCTACTAAACGTCCAACTGAAATACCAGAGAGAAGAAAATCCTCTCAACATGAAGATCGTAGTATGAAGATATGGTTGGTATTTTTTTATGGCCTGATAATTGGTGCGGCCCTAACAATGCCCACCATATTATATTGGATTTATTGCTGTAATGATAGAAATCGATCTAATAACCTTCCGCAGAGGCCAGCACAATGTAACAACATTCCTAACGAAACTCACGAAACTCTACCTTCTTCTTATACCGACCCGCAGAGGCCAGCACAATGTAACAACTTTCCTAACGAAACTCACGAAACTCTAACTTCTTCTTATACCGATCCGCAGAGGCCAGCACAAAGTAATAACATTCCTAACTTTTCCAGGAGAAATGTTGGTAGTAAAAGCTATAGATCTTTACATGTGTAATTCACATATAATGTTTAAAGAAACTCATTGGAGTCACATTATAGAAAATAACTACAAAATGAGATAAACTTATCAGTAAAACTCATTCGATTTTCTTTTACAGCACTTTACATGATTTAAGTGACCAATTTTTATCAAACCTACAATATTTAATAAATGTTTGCTTGTCTTCAATGTTGTATTAATTGGAGAATATAAACCTTATAAAATCACGTTTTTGAGGAAACCATACACTACCTTCCCCTTCACCAAATTTCTACTATGAACTTTCTCGGTAAAAAAGTTTTCAATAAAAATGATATGTCTATATTCATAGTTAGTGTGTCAAATTTAATAAAATCCGCTGTTGCTTTTGTGGATATAATCGTAGAAAACTGAAGTAATTTAGTTAAAACGCATTTCCCGGTCTAACTATTTTCTTCAAACTCGGTAATTTAAAAATTCTTTTAATGTAACATTATTATATAGGTCGTAAACTGTACACTACAGAGTTCAGTACACTGTACAGTAAGTCTCATCGTTGCCATTCCCACAGAACCCTTCAAAAATTAATTTTCCTGGAACATCCACACAAGTCGCTCTTCTAGGTGATGTATTTGCGCTGAAATCTTCGTGATAGATCGTAATACCTAATAAGTAAAAAAAAATTACTATTCAGGTCACAGACAAAATAATCCTAAATGATTGAAAGGATTTAAAGAGATTAATTACACAAAAATATTACAATCTGGGTATTTTCTTAATTATTTTTTTTTTCCCAACAGAAATAACTAACCAGGTTATCAAATGTTTATGAATTATTTTGAAAATTGTACTCTCTGTAGGGGTACTGATAATAATGTATTAAGACGCAAATTAAATTAAATCTATGCGTCATTATATAATTGGCCGTATGATTTACTTTTATCTATTGTAGTTTATTTTATATTAAAATAATTTTAAAAAAAATACCAAAGTTCTTTTTTTTTTATCCATAAAGACCCATAGCCCTTTTCAGTAGTTCTAGGAAGCTGTACTACAAGGTAATGTACTACAGTAACGGTAACAACTACTACTGGTACGGAAATTAAATGTAGAATATTATGTCCTCGAGCAGTCAAACAATAAAAAGTGACATTCAGTTTTATAACTATGGTAGGCTGTTTGAATATATATGTCACAACCTATTATCATAAAATTGTTGTATGTTTATGTCTATTTTGATAAGAATAGTTAATGTAATCCATATTTTCGTTTTTAGCTTATTAAGTTGACAAACTTTTTCCTATATTCCCCTAGTCATAAATACGCATATGTACCTAATACCTTAAGGCCTGGAAGAGTAATTTGATCTGTGCAACTATCTGGGATTTTGCTTACTCTCCGGCTATAGCTGAGGAAGCTGGGCGTAGAAGATAATGGCACATGCAGATTCTGTGGGAAAATGGAAGAAACTCTAATACATCTCCTCACCCACTACGACGCCGTCATCCAAAGAAGATTTAACACCCTGGGTTGTTACTAGCTGGGGGAAGGGGAAGTACCCACCCTAGAAACCTCCAAGATTCTTATTTCCTTAGGTATCTTATCTTGGAGGGGGTGCTGTAGATGAGAAAGTTCACCAACGGTACCAGAGGGGGATAACAATAGATCACTGGATGGCCGCAGTGCAACATCCCTCAAAAAAACTGTGTCTGTGTTGTGTATGTGCATCCCTGAGAACACAATAACTGAGAGAGTTTTGTTACTGTAGTTTTAACTGCAGAGATAAAAATTATATAAACAATGTTCTCTAGGGTATAAAAAAATTATGGTGCACATGTCACTTTGGAAGTTAAAATAAGTAAAAAAAAAATGCATTCATCCAGAAGGGAACAAAAAAATAAACTTTCAATTGTTTTTGCTGAACACAATGAATGTTTTTATCATTTCTAATAAATTAAAACAGAAAAAAATAACATTTAATACTTTCATACGCCTTTTTCTTATTGCTATTGTCACAGTTCTGTTTTTCTATTAAAAATAAGGATATTTACAAACAGTTCCCTTTGATTACCGCTAAAATGAATTGACATTATTTTAGAGTGAAGCAATGTATCAGCTCCTACCGAGGCCCTCCTGAAACCTAATATTTCCTAAAATATATTTCGAAATATGGTAAAGGTTCTTGTTCTTACAAGTTTAGTGAAATCTTCAAATTTGTTTTTGAAAAAATGGTGAAAACTTAGAAAATCCTTTCTGCCAATTAGCACTTCAGGTTCATAGATTTTTCTTCAAACTTGACATTTTTTTAAAGATATTTAATTGCGCCTTATACTATTTAGATAGTAACATAAACATAAATTTATTTGTTCTTTAAGGTACATGATGATCTTTTAACAAAGGGGTTGACATATTTCTCAGTCTAATAAAATCTGGTGTGAAACACTCACACAACTTTCTCTTACTCCAGTTCTCAAAATAATATTTGACAAATTTTATAGTTTGTGTATACCAAATTTAATGAAATTCGTCGAAAACTGAAAAACTGTTCAGCAAAAGCGCACTTCCGGTTCACTAATTTTCTTGAAACTCGGAATTTTGGCTATCTATTTATTTCTAATTAATTTTGTTTGGAAGATAGAATTTGTATAATGAACTAGGATAGCACTTTGATGAAAATAACCCCACCTCTCCCTTAAAAGTGCTCTTAAAAGAAATTTCCCAAAGAAATGTTTCAGATAAAAGTTGTAGAAATTTGCAAGTTTAGTTTATATACGAAGTTTCAAAAAAATCGTCGAGCCATTTTTGAGAAAATTGCGAAAAAGTGAATAAATCATTTAGTAAAGTGGTAAAGTAAACGCACTTCCGGTTTCAAACTCGGAATTTCAACAACATATTTAATTCTAATTAACATTATTTAGATGGCAGAATTGTCTAATAAACTGAAATAGCACTTTAAATGGAAACCTAACCCCCCCTCCCACAAAAGTGCCCTTCAATGCATTTTCTCTGAGAAATATTTATAATAATAGTTGTAGCTCTTTGTATGTGTAGTTGATGTTTTAAGTTTAATGAAAATTGTCGGGGCCATTTTTGAGAAAATTGCAAAAAAGTAAAAAATCCAACTAGTAAAGTGGTACTTCCGGTTGAGGAATTTTTACAGATAACGTACAGTCAGATCCTATGGTGACGTCTAAACGGAATATCAAATTTCAACTTTCTACGATTTTTCGTTTTTTGAACTATGCTGTTCACATACATACATACACACACACACACACACGACCATTTGCTAACAAACTTTTTGGACTTAGGGGACCTCAAAAACGGATATTTCCGGTGAAAACTCAATATCGAAAATTTGACACGATTACAATACTTCCTCTTACTAGGAGTGAGAGAAAGTAATAAAAAGAAATATCATATTAAGAAAAGAAGAGAATAAGTGTGATTAGTTGTAATTAAATATAGAATGAAAGAAAACATAAACTGCTTTAACATTGTTGCAATGATAATAACATGTGAGTAATAAGGGTTGTAATGCGAATTTAAAATAGCGTTGGAAACAGTTGAAATGAGGTGTGTTAAGAGCATCTAAGATATTGATGCAAAGTTGTGAAGTTAGTGTCTGATTATTATTCAATTTGAGATATTCATCACGGCCTATAATCACTAATTTTTCTTTTAATTGTGTATACCAGTTATAAGATAGACTATTATTTCTTTCCCTATCTAATAATACCAACGTTTCATAACAAACCTTCGGTAATCTGGACGTCGCCATATCGAGTAGTTTGTATAACCAACTCATATCCTTTTAACTACAGCTATTTCAATATGACTCATCCCCAATTCCGATCTAATGAAGTGGTTGGGCATAGTTCTAGGCCAGTGGAAAATTTTTTTTAAGAAATCTGTTTTTAGCTGTTTCTAATTTATTGTATGTAAAGGTGTCCAGACTTCAGATGCATAGTCATCTGCATTAGTTTTTTCATTGTTCACCAGTATTTCGATAATATTGTTCTAGCAGTTTAAATTTATATTGGATATCTGTATAAGAATTCGATAAGATTACTAAATCATCTGCGAATAATAATAAATTTAAGTCTATTTTATAATTAACCTTACTCCTCTTATAATTAACAATTATTTTGTTCAATAAAATTTACTAAATCTGATATATATAATGAAAAAGTAACGGTGAAATTGAGTCGCTCTGCAATAAACATTTTGTTAATTCAATTCCGCGATTATTTAATATTTTTTTAGATTTGGCTTAGACGATTTTTAATATATACACTATTTGGGTGCTTATACCAATATTGTATAACTTTTGAAATAACTTATTATGGTTTACAGTATCAAATGCGCGTTTGAAATCAACGAATACTGCGATCAAGGTTCCTGCCTTCAGCCTGAGATTGTTATTAATTAGTGGGCTTAGTATGAAAATATTGTCAGTGCATCCTCTATTGCTTCTGGAAGTACCCACCCTAGAAATCTCCAAGATTCTTAGTTCCTTAGGTATCTTATCTTGGAGGGGGTGCTGTAGATGAGAAAGTTCACCAACGGTACCAGAGGGGTATAACAATAGATCACTGGATGGCCGCAGTGCAAAATCCCTTTTGTTTTTTAAAAAATGGTGAAAACTTAGAAAATCCTTTCTGCAAATTAGCACTTCAGGTTCATAGATTTTTCTTCAAACTTGGCATTTTTTTTAAAGATATTTAATTGCGCTTTATACTATTTAGATAGTAACATAAAATAAATTTATTTGTTCTTTAAGACACGTGATGATCTTTTAACAAAGGAGTTGACATATTTCTCAGTATAATATAAAAAAAAAAAATCATAATAAGAAAAAAGAGAACAAATGTGATTAATTCTAATTAAATATAGAATGAACGGAAACATAATCTGACTTTACATGGGGGCAATGATAATAACATGTGAGTAATAAAAAGAAATAAAAACATTACGAAATAAAATTAATTAAGAGAAAGTTAACTTGATTCGAGTGCACGACATAGTGAACTAGTAATAGTAATCGTTTTTACTAATAGTACATAGTTTTATTAATAGTAATAGTTCTTTCTTTTTCATCCCCGCCTTCTTTACATCAATAGATAATAATATTGAATAAAAAGGAATGAGAGGAGGAAATAATGTGATAAAAAATAGATTTTTTACATTGTATATATATTTATTGGTTATCACAAAATATGAAATAATATTGTCACTCATTTAGTATAAATGCCCTGGGTTTAAGGGAACCCGTAGTGTAATAATACAAATTATTCGCCTGGATGATATTATTTTATTTAATAAGTTTTCTATATTATGCCTATTCTCTGAATCCTAAATCAATACACTGATTTAAATATTGGTTACGGTACGGCTGGTACTTTGGGCATTCCAAAAGGAAATGGACCAAGTTTTCAAGAAGTAGCAAATTACAGATGATGCAATTTTCGCTAGATTCAAATTGTAGGAAGAATATTCCAATATAATCTAAAATATTTTGCGCTTGCAATTCTAAGCTGGCTTACCAGGCTCCTTTTTTTTTCTAATTGTTCACAAAATAGATGTATGGCTCACCGAAACTGAAGTAACCTATTATTCCATAGAAAGGGTTATAATGCGAATTTAAAATAGCGCTGGAAACAGTGGAAATGAGGTGATTGTTAAGAGTATCTAAGATATTGTTGCAAAGTTGTGAAGTTAGTGTCTGATTATTATTCAATTTGAGATATTCATCACAACCTATAATCACTAATTTTTCTTTTAATTGTGTGTACCAGTTATAAGATAGACTATTATTTCTTTCCCGATCTAATAATACCAACCTTTCATAACAAACTTTCGGTAATCTGGAGATCTCCATATCGAGTAGTTTGTTTAACAAACTCATATCCTCTTAACTACAGCTATTTCAATATGACTCATCCCCAATTCCGATCTAATGAAGTGGTTGGGCGTAGTTCTAGGCCAGTGGAATAAATTTTTTAAGAAATCTGTTTTTAGCTGTTTCTAATTTATTATATATAAAGGTGTCCAGACTTCAGATGCATAGAGAAATGTAGATTCTACATGAAATTAAAAACAGAATTCTCCGTTAACCAGGACTGAGATTTAGCACGATACAATATACCTTTGACATTAGCCGCAGCTAACGTACCTTTTCTAATCACATTAGTGGTATTATGTAAAAATTTACCGAACAATGTAAATAAAACATTTAAATAACTGTACTTGTTGACAATTGCAATTTCATTATTTTTGTACATTAAAGGTTTCATGCGCTTATATTTTCTTCCCCGACGAAATATAGCGGCATTAGTTTTTTCATTGTTCACCAGTAACTCGTTAATATCGCAATATTGTTCTAGCAGTTTAAATTTATATTGGATATCTGTATAAGAATTCGATAAGATTACTAAATCATCTGCGAATAATAATAAATTTAAGTCTATTTGATAATTAACACTTACTCCTCTACAATTATTTTGTTCAATAAAATTTACTAAATCTGATATATATAATGAAAAAGTAACGGCGAAATTGAGTCGCTCTGCAATAAACATTTTGTTAATTCAATTTCGCGATTATTTATAATTTTTAGATTTGGCTTAGACGATTTTTAATATATACACTATTTGGGTGCTTATACCAATATTGTATAACTTTTGAAATAACTTATTATGGTTTACAGTATCAAATGCGCGTTTGAAATCAACGAATACTGCGATCAAGGTTCCTGCCTTCAGCCTGAGATTGTTATTGATTAGTGGGCTTAGTATGAAAATATTGTCAGTGCATCCTCTATTGCTTCTAAACCCACTTTGTCCTTCCAGTAATATGTTTTTATTCTCCGCCGATTGTGCTAATCTATTAGTTAGAATAGAGGTGAACAGCTTAGCTAAAGTATTTATCAGCGCCTGCAGTTTATAGGGTCGCTTCTATTACCTTTCTTATGCACAAAGTGCCAAGAAAGTGCCAATCGTCCGTAAAGAAACCGTAGTGAAATACAGTATTAAATAGATTTAGACCATAATGCTCCCAATTGGGCGGCATAATTTTATGCACCTCCTACAGTAGTGCATCCGTTCCTGGAGCCTTACCTTTTTACATTTAACTAGTGCTATTTAGATAGTAGAAAATAGGTTTTTTTGGAAAAAATCTTTAGGAGGAATCCATAGACTCTAAACCGTTCCGCTAGAATTATCCTAGTTATCAATTTTCGTTGGAAAATATTTCACATTATTATCGTGAAAACTATAATAAAAAAACACACTATGATTCAGTAAAAAGCGTTCTGAAGGCTGTATTTTGAGCGATATGTCGGATCCCGTGGTACTAAAACGGAATATTAAGTTCGAATTTACTGAGATTTTATATTTTTCATTATTTCTGTTCACACAACACGTGAAACTCAATGTTGGAGTAAAATAAAATAAAATCTATTTGCTAATTGGTATTTTAGCTTCTGGAAATTAAGAAGTGAGGAATTCTATCAATTTAAAAGTTTATGGTTCTGCCACCTATATTATATTAATATAGATACATAAAAACATTGCTAGAAATCCAAATTTGAAGAAAATCGGCTAACCAGAATGCGGTTTTCCAGTATGGGATCCAGTAATTTTTTTTTTAAATTTTCGCGAAAATTATTACAACAGTTTCCTTTAAGCTTGGAATGCTAACTACACAGATATATGCTTTTAATCTTTTATCCAATAACATTTATTTAGATTTTTTCGTAGTGTAATGCAGTGTGACCAAAAGAGATCTATAGTGCGGCCCCACTGGTGCCAAGGGTAAGGCTACTCACCTGTTTTTTTTTGTTTATTTTAAGAGGAGGTGATGCACAACGTGCCGGACTCCCAACTAAATGGCCTAGCGGCTAAAACATCCCCCCTTCATCACCGGACCTAGCCTGGATTCACTTGTGCAGTATTACATCAGGCTAGGCCCCCCAACCTGACCCTAATTAGGGATTCGCATCCTCCTCATCCAACTCCCTTTTTTTACATATTAAGACTTCTCTAGCAAATGTACTTACCGCTCTCCAATTCGCTCTGCTTGTGAGAACTATACTTTGGAATCGGTGCGGAGCCCACAGGCCGACGCTCCCCTCTAAATCCCTTCTGAGACGACCCCACCTTTCACACTCAAAAAAGGTGTGATGGGCATTGTCTCTCATCCCTGTACAATGGGAGCAGTTCCCTCCTGGCCTTTTGCCCATTTTCCTCAGATAATCTCGGAAGTAGCCGTGCCCAGTGAGGAACTGGGTGAGAAAGTAATCTACCTCACCGAAAGACCTCCTGGTCCAGCTATTCACGTCCGAGATTAACTCCGCGGTCCACCTTCCTCTAGTCTCCTCCAGCCATGCAGCCTGCCATTCCGACATAGTACTTAGCCGCTCCTCTCGAGCGACTGCTGGTTTGTCCACTTCCCTCCTTCTCTCGAAGATTTTCTTCCTTTCGCAGGCGAGAAATTTAATGGGAATGACTCCTGCAATTACCAATATAGCTGGCTCCGAAACAGTTCGGTGTGCAGAGGCTATCCGGAGAGCAGCGAGCCTCTGCACCCTCGCCAGTCTTTTTCTGAACGTTTCTCTGTTAAGGGCGTCCGCCCAAACTTCTGCCTCATTCAGCAATATTGAGTATGCAACACTCATCAAAACTTTGCAGGTACGGGCCCTAGGTCCCCCGACGTTGCTCATCAGCCTGCTTAACCTTCCCACGCTCAGGTATTTAACAGCCTCCGTAGAAACTATTGTCTCCTCCCCGAACTTCCATGGGATGCACACATCTATTCGTTTTTTGGTGAGCATTACAATCTCCGTCTTTGCCAGCGCCAGGATTAAACCATGTGTAGTCATCCACTGGTTTACCTTCCGCATTACCTGGTTTAACTTCATTTGGGCTTTACTAATATCACGCGCAGATATTAGAGCTGCCACATCATCCGCATGACCAACCAGCATCGTTTCCTCTGGTAACGTCAATCGGAGCAATCCGTCATACGTAATATTCCATATATCCGGTCCTAAGATCGATCCTTGTGCCACCCCAGCGGAGACATTCATGGATCTAACCCCTTCATCTGTTTGGAACATAACAGTTCGGTTACTAAAATAATCACTAATGATCCTCAACAAGTACATCGGGACCTTAAAATCCTCTTCCAGCCCTCGTAGGGCATCTTCCCAGCTAAGCGAGTTACATGCATTCTTCACATGAGCGTGACTAGAAGAACTATCCTTCGTGAATGTTGATTGTGATCCCCGGCTCTTTTAACTGCTTTCACCACTTCCTCCACTGCATTTAAGGTAGATCGGCCTGCTCTAAAGCCATACTGGTTCGGTGATAAATCCCCCGCATCACGCACGCAATCAGATAGCTTCCTCCTAAGAAGTTTTTCATACAATTTACCTGCAGTGTCCAGCATGCAGAGTGGTCGAAAGGATGAGGGGAGCAAGTCCTCTTTACCTTTGCTAATTAAAACAAGCCGCGCCACTTTCCACCGGGTACTAAATGATACAGCTTTTAGGCAAGCATTGAACATTCCCAACAACAAGTCAGGGTTCTGTTGCGCAACTACTTTAAGAATTTCATTAGGAATGCCATCCGGACCGGGGGCCTTCCTATTTTTTAGTGTTCGCACAGCTTCCTTTAGATCTTCAATCGTCAATAAGGCGATCTCCACCTTTTCAAAAAGTCTAACTGTCCTAGGGGGATGGGAAGGGAACAAGTTTCTCAGTATGTTATCCATAGTCCGGATGTCCAATAACGATTGTTTCTTGAATCCCGCTATCTTTTGCATAACAATCTTGTACCCCTTACCCCAAGGATCCGAGTCCACCTCATCCTTCAAGAAATCCCAACAGCGATTCTTACTTCTGGCTATTGCCCTGCGTAGTTCCTTTTTCGCTTTTTTATATTCCAGAGAGCGACTAGCCGCTTCCGCTCGCTGGGCTCTTCTTCTCTTTTGGATGCAGATTTTACGCAGGTCAGCGATGTGGGATGTCCACCAATAGACTGGTCGCTTGCCCCGGCAGGGGGCTCTTGCGGGCATAGACTGTCTACATGCTTCAGAAATAAGAGCCATAGTAGAGGCAACTACTGCCTCAGCCCCTGCATCCCCTCAAGTGGGACCAGCTCAACCTGGGGCCTCCCATTCTGGAGGACTTCCTGGAAAACTTCCTCATTCATCTTATCAAAATTCCATCCATAGAACATGTTTTTGGTACTTATGGGATCAACATTTCTTCCCTCGCCTATGTTAAATATAATATATTGATGGTCACTTCCAGTAAAATCATCAATCACTCGCCATCCTCTAATACATGACGCTAAGCCGTTATCTGGTATAGTTTCCCTATACCCAGGGCGCCTAAATGTGGAAGTATCTCCTTCATTAATGACAACAAGCTCAGTTCTGGCTGCCATTTCCATGATAAGCCTGCCTCTCGTGTCCGTTGTAGGCATACCCCATTCCACTGCCTTTGCGTTGAGGTCTCCCGCAACCAGAATCCTACCATTTACCCTCCGGATATCATCTTCCAGAGAGTAAAGTTTTCTCCTAAAATCATGGATACCTTCGTTGGGAGTAAAGTAGCAGCTGATATATGTTACATCCCTGCTCTTAATCCAAACATAACCGGCTTTCCTTTCACATGCCTCAACTGGGACCTTGCATATGTAATGTTATGGTGTGAATGTGTGTATAGGTAGCTTGTGGCGTAGCGTCTTAGCGAAAAGGGCTTGTATGTATATACGGTTAAGAGATGGAAGTATTAAGAATAATTAAGAAGTCACCACTGTTAACAATTAAATATAATCTTCCAAATAATAACTACAAGTTATTTGATATTATAAACTTATTTAATATATTGTGAAACTGGCACAGATATTTAGAGAGCGATTCCTGAAGTAGTGTTTCGATGTTTCCACCTTGATTTCTAGCACTCGTCTGTATTTAAAATATCTCTTCTCTTTGTTTCTTCAATTCCTCCCCTGTTAGGAGAAGGGAGTAGTACAATGCCAGTATTGTTCTTGTACCGTACCAGTAACTGGACTTGTAGACCTGGTCTTGTCCTTTTACAAGGGAATGTCAATCTTTTTATTAATTTTGATTTATAAATATTCTAAATTATTTTTAAAAACTATTATTTTTCGATTTCGTCCTTCCACTACATTATCCCCCCTCCTGGAGAAATTTTTCCGCACGAAAAATTTGGGAGGTAATCTGGAGTTGTAGAGGCTTGGAAGTTATCGAGAGGCGTGTCTGTAACCTCTGCAAGGTGGCCGTGTGTTGTAGGGTGAAGTCATCTTCTTCTGGAGCAAACGCTGCTTGAAGGTGTGAGCGTTGCTGTGGTGTTTGAATGTCTTCTACTCGAGCGAACGCTGTGTGAGTGGGTGAGCGTTGCTGTGGTGGTAGGCTGACAGGCGATCACTGCTTGGGAGTGAGAGTGTTGCTGATGAAGATGTGACTGGTAATGGGTAGACAAGGTGAACAGTGTAGACAAGTCGGTACTGTAGGTGTGTATGTACTTTCTTGAATTAACTCTATATGGACAAAAAAAAACTCTTAAGTATTTCAAAAATAATTAACAAATAAATAAATACACAAGTAAAAAAATATATATATTTAATAAGCGGGCAGGATGGGTAAGGATGTGCGATCGCAAAGGGTGAGAAGATGAAGATCTTTTCCTTTGGTGAAATCTTGTGTATCTGAAAATGATAGTATTCAACAAAGTATTAAATTACAAATAATGAATGATCATTTTAAATATTTACAAACAACATGCAATTAAATTTATGCGCATGCAATAACATTCATGCACATGCAATCGTGCAGACGACGAAGACTCTAGGATCTGTAAAAGGGATGTTAAACAAATTTAAATTTCAACAAATATTAGTGTAATAATTATTAAACTAAGAGGTAAAGATGAAATATATATCTTGAGGGGTATGTGCAAGTATTTCGGCCGTTTCTATAGCTATTAGTTTTTTCAACTGTTTTTCGTTTTCTAGATGAGTTGAATATAACCTTGAACAATACAAGAAAACAATTAAGTATTATAAAAGTATAACATTAAAATACAAATGACAGACAAGTACAAGAATAATACAAATTATTTAATTTCCTTTTAAGGCGAACTGAAAAAAAATTATTTAATTAAAAGTAAAGTAAAGTAATGCCTATTTTTTCAGGCGGGCTTAACGTCCAACTACCAAATTAGTTATTTAATTAGTCAATAGTATATATAAAAAAATATTAATATCATCACATATCAGAAATATCAAACAAATTCATTTGGTCATCTTGATGCATTAATTACAAATATTAAAGGCTGAATAAATTTGTAAATCGTGGTACGAGAGTTTTCAGTGCTGAACCAAAGTAATGTCATTATTGCAACAACCAAAGTAAATATTTCAATACATTTTACACATTTTTATTCTTAAGACTAACAAATTCTTACATATAACATTTACATGTGGTGTAGTATGTAAAGTTAAGAAGTGTGATATATTAGGAATTATTTCAAGAGATTATGTCAAGTATTTTATTTCAAGTGTTATGCATTGTGTGCGCGAGGTGGCACAGAAATTTTGTGGCTAGTTACTAGGGATTTTAGTGAACATAGCGATTAGTACTAAATTGGTGCGTTTGAGTACTAGTTGAAAATTGAATGTTGAATTTATTAAGTGTTAGATACGGTGCGCAAATTAATGATTGCCCTGTAAGAACGTTTCTACAAGTATTAATGGGAAATTGCCTTTTAATTGCGAAGGTATGGATTCGCCAGAAAAATTTGGAATTTTTGACATTGTCCGCATGCAAATGAAGGGACGAGATGCCATAATTAGTATTACCTGGTTATTCAGGACTGATGGAAGCAGGTGTGACGCCATGGTCATAATATCAGATCGTAATATTAGTCGAGAAAGCGACTGAGGGCTAACTCGTTTTGGGCTGTATTTGGAAATAATTACGAGCCGTATGTCCAAATCTTGAACAAAATTGGCAAGTGGGCCTATTTTGGAGGTTATTGCTAGTTTCGTTACCATTATAATTATTATGACTATACTGGGGTCTATCTGAATAAGAGTTAAATAGTAAATTATTTGAATTAACTCGAGGATTATTATTGTTAGTATAATATTGACTACTATTATTATTATAGCGATTATTACTATATACCCTCCGATTCCCCCCTGTGGTTCCGGGGTTGTAGAATTGGGCCACAGTGTCTTCCGCTTGACGTAAGAGGCGTCTAAAGGGGCAACTGTCCGTTGACCTTACCTTAGTTCCTATCTCGTCCTGTATCTCATTCTTCTTTTTTCCCTCCATTGTCCATGTCATTCCGATCTACGCTGACCCGGGAGCGTTCCCCGCTCTGCTGCCCCGCTCGTGCGGTGGGCCTTCCATCGGAGGGTACATCTTAAAACTGGGTTTCCTGCGTTCCCCAGGCCGCCGAATAGTACAGTGGCCCGGGTCGGACTAGCCATCATGACCTGGCTGCCATTTCAGTCGGCGCATAATCTCGTCTGCGACAGTAGTTCCGGCTGGCGACCGGGTAGGGGCCTGCCGTCGCGGGCGGGGGGCTCTGTTCGAGGCCACCGGTCGCGGGCGCGTCGCGCTTGCGGGGCTGCGGGTGCGGGGGAATGACGCTCTTGGGAGCTGGGTGTTGAATCGGTTAACTTTCCTTTCCCGTTCCTAAATATCCTGTAGTCGTTGAGTTGAGTTTAGAACCTTTTTTATAATGAAGTGTACAAATAAAAAAATAGTTTCTAAAGCGCAGGAAACAAACCACGGGGGTTCCCTACCCCAAAAAAAGACTGTGAGCAATTCTAGTGTAGCAGAGGTAGCAACCACGTCTGTGGGCGATAGTAGCCCCTTTCAACGGACATCACGCCATCTAAGATCATGGTGGAATCGGAGGAGAAGTCGTCCGACCCAAATGCTCCACCTAGCTCGCTGGAGAGGATATCAATCCGGCAGCGGTCAAACTTTGAATCACCCGCCATTTCAGGAGTGCTGGCAGGGGGTCCGGTTGGATCTCCGGAGCAGAAAGACATGGAGGACGCCTGTAGAAGGGTGGATGAGGAGGTTGCCAGAATGAGGGAGGTTATCAAGAAAATGAATCTTGCCACCAGCCGGCAACGTAACATTAGCATGGACATCAAGGATGGGCTGCTTGAAGTCGAGGAATCGGTGGAGGTGGTGCAATCACTGAGAGGTTTCTGGGGGGTAGCATTACAGCGGCTGTGTCGACTGCAGGCGCGAGTGAGAGCAGATATCCCGAGGCTAGTGGAATCAGCATCAATCATGACCCAAACACCCCCACCCGCGGGTCAGATTGAATTGGAACAAAGGAAGGAAAAGGTAACGGAGGTTAAGGTAGCGGAGGTGGTGGATGTCCTGACACCTAATGAATGGGCCGAGGTCCGACCTAGGGCGATTCGGGACAGACAGAAGAAAAAGCAAGAAGTCATGGCAGCCAATAATAAAGAGACGGCCGCAAGGAGTGACAAGAAAAAGAGGAAGGTGAAAAAGAAGAAGAAACACCCGAAGACCCGCCCAGACGCTGTGCTGATTAAGCCGGCGGAAGGGAGATCGTATGCCGAGGTCCTTAGGGAAATAAAAGAGAAGATTAAACCGGAAGATACAGGGACGGAGGTGAACTGCATTAGGCAAACTAGAGCGGGGGACATCTTGGTTGAATTAGGTAGCAGTACTAGGGATAGAGCTGCGTTCGAGGCGGCTCTCAATACTGTCCTGAAAGACACGGCGACTACGCACCAGCTTGAACCCAGGAGTACAGTTGAGATCAGGGACCTAGACACCCTGGCAGAAGAAGGCGAAATAAAAGAAGCAATTGAGCGAAAACTGGGTAGAACTGGCGGAGATATAAGAATCCACCTTACGAAGGTCGATGCGCGAGGGCTTAAATTAGCGATCGCGCAACTGAATACGAAAGGAGCCAGTGATCTGGTGAAGGAAGGATTCATTAGAATAGGATGGGTGCGCTGTCGAGTCAGGCGGAGAGTCGCAGTTCTAAAGTGTTTCAAGTGCCTGGCATATGGACATATGTCAGGAGCGTGTAAAGGCCCAGACCGTAGCAGGCTTTGCTATAGGTGTGGTGAGCAGGGGCACTTAGCGGTAACCTGTACAGCGGAAGGTTGCTGCATGTTATGCCATGATAAGGAAATCTCCTTGGATGCATGTCGGCCCCTCCCGGGAGCAGGAAGATGTGTGGTGTTCCGGGAAGCGCTAGAACAGGCCAGGAAGTGGTTAAAAGATTGATGAGGATTCTTCAGGGAAACCTACATAGGAGCAGGCTAGCAGATTCTCTGTTGGACCAGCTAGTAGCTGAGAAGAGGTCTGACCTGATGCTTCTGTGTGAGCAATATCGCGAGCGGGATCCCCGCAACTGGTTTAGTGACCTACTAGGGACATCCGCAATCTGGATTCCGGATCTTGTAAAGGTTCTGGTGGAATTCTGCGAGCGGAAAAATGGCTATGTCTGGATTAGAAGCAAGGATATTAATTATATTAGTTGCTATTTTACCCCTAATGAAGGTATCCAAGAGTTTAGAAACAAGCTTAATGCATTGGAGGATGATATCCTGAGGATGACCGGTAGGGTCTTAGTAGTAGGAGATGTAAATGCGAAGGCAGTGGAATGGGGTATGCCTGAGACGGATATGAGAGGCAGGCACATTCTAGAGATGGCAGCCAGAACAGGGCTTACTGTGCTAAACGAGGGAGAAGTCTCCACCTTTCGGAGACCGGGGTATGGCGAAACGATCCCGGATATTTCCCTAGCATCTGAAGGTCTTGTGCCGCGAATTGAAGGATGGAGAGTAATCGAGGAGTTCACTGGAAGTGATCACCAATATATAACCTTTCAGATAGTAGAGAACATAAATATGGATAGGGCGAGAAACAACTCGCCCTATAAAAGTTGGAACTTGGATAAGTTAAACGAGGATGTCTTCAAGGAGGTCATTGAATGCGGAGCTGCGCAAATCGAAAATGTATCGGCTGAGGGAAAAGTAGGCGCTGAGGCGGTGGTTACGGCTACGATGACGCTTATAGCGGAGGCATGCCAACAATCTATGCCTCGGAGGGCGGTATGGCGGGGTAGGCGACCAGTATATTGGTGGACATCCCACATTGCTGACCTGCGTAAGGACTGTGTTAAAAAAAGAAGAAGAGCCCAGCGGGCGGGGCGAAGACCTGAGGCGGCCGAACGCTCCCTAGAATATAAGGCGGCAAAGCGGAAATTACGCAAGGCAATTTTTCAGAGCAAGACTCGCTGCTGGGAAGCTCTAAAAGTTGATGTAGACCGGGATCCATGGGGCCTGGGATACAAAATAGTCATGCGCAAGATAGCGGGCTTTAAGAAACAAGTGATTATGAGTGTACGGACTATGGATAACATAGTGTCAACTCTCTTCCCGCTGCATCCGCCTAGAGCAGTTAGAGTTTTTGAGCAGACAGAGGATTTTGCCCTATTCACGAATGAAGAAATGGAAGAGGCAGTATCCACGTTAAAGCGTAGGAAGGCCCCAGGACCAGATGGTATACCGAACGAGGTTCTCCAAAGAATAGCTGATCAAAAGCCAGGATTGTTGCTGAGATGTACAACGCCTGTCTGAAAGCCGGTGTTTTTAGCAATAGATGGAAAGTGGCACGCTTAGTCCTTATTAGTAAGGGAAAAGGGGATTTGCTTGCGTCATCTTTTCGCCCCCTTTGCATGCTTGACACAGTCGGCAAGCTATATGAAAAACTTCTTCGGAAGAGAGTGATGGACGGAGTTAGGGCTGCAGGTGATCTGTCGACTAGGCAGTTCGGGTTTAGGACCGGACGGTCTGTGATAAACGCCGTGGAAGAAGTCGTGAAAGCAGTAGCAAGGGCGGAAGAGCATGGCCAACATACAAAAAGGATTGTTCTTTTGGTCACCCTAGATGTTAAGAATGCGTTTAACTCCTTGAAGTGGTCGGACGCGCTGCAGGCGTTGGAGGCGGATTTTCAGATTCCACACTATTTGTTGAGAGTAATTAGTGACTACTTCAACAATAGAGTGCTCAGTTATTGCACGGAGGAGGAGCCAAGGACTCGACCGATTTCAGCTGGAGTGGCGCAAGGATCAATATTAGGCCCAGATCTGTGGAATGTGACCTATGATAGCCTTCTGGAATTGTCGGAAGAAGCAATATTGATTGGCTATGCTGATGATGTAGCGGCGCTTATTGCTGCGCGGGACGTAAATAAGGCGCAGTTGAAGCTTAACCAAGTGATGCGTAAGGTCAACCAGTGGATGACCGCACATGGACTAATGTTGGCCCTCTCTCAAACAGAGGTCGTTATGCTAACTAAAAAACGAATAGATCGGCATATCCCGTGGAACGTTGGCGAAGAAACGGTTGTTTCGGTGGAAGCCGTGAAGTACTTGGGCATAACAATTGATTCGAAGTTGAGCTTCGGGAGACATTTGCATGCTGTGGCGGATAAGGCTGGAAAGAGTGTCGCCAGGCTTGGTAGGCTTATGAGCAACATAGGAGGTCCCAGAGCTAGTACGCGCAGGGTGCTTATGAGTGTTACTCACTCAGTCCTGTTGTACGGAGCTGAAGTGTGGTCAGAGGCAATCAGAAAGGAAGTTTACAGGAAGAGACTGGCACGGGTCCAGAGGTTGGGAGCCCTACGGGATAGCCTCGGCATATCGGACTGTCTCGGAGCCGGCAGTTTTGGTTATAGCGGTAGTTATCCCGATTGCACTCCTGGCTGATGAAAGAAGGAGGTGTACCAAAGTAGGCGCGAGGAGGATAAAGCAGCGGTCTCCAGGGAGGAGCGTGCATATACCTTGTTGGAGTGGCAGTCTTCTTGGGAAGAGGATGTAAGAGGTAGATGGACTGCTAGCCTTATTACAGATGTCGGTACATGGGTAGAGAGGTCCTTTGGCGAAGTGGACTACTACGTTACCCAATTCCTCAGTGGTCACGGCTATTTTTGTGAATATTTAAGGAAGATGGGGAAGAGGACCAGTGGTGAGTGCGGCTATTGTCCGGGAGTGCGAGACGATGCACACCACACCTTTTTTGTGTGTGAGAGGTGGGGTCGTCTCAGGAGAGACCTGGAGCAAAACGTCGGGCATATTACCCCGGCTGGGATAATATCGACTATGCTCACTAATAGGTGGCAGTGGGCATGTGTGGCGCGCTTCACTAGGGAGGTGCTGATTGCCAAGCAAAGAGAACTGCTTGAGTTTGGCGGGAGGATCCCCTGATTAGGGACAGAATAGGGGCCTAGCCTGATGTAGTGCTGCATAAGCGAATCCAGGCTAGGTCTGGTGCCGGGGGAGGTGTTTTAGCCGGTAGGCTGCCTTGGCGGGAGTCCGGCACATACGTGCGTCAAAAGCATTTCACCTCCCTCCAAAAAAAAAAATACTATATACCCTGCGATTGAAATTTTTTGGAATATTAAAATTATTAGGCATTTTGCCAAAGTTAGTACGAGGTTTTGGTCTGAATTTGTTGGTGCAGTCCACGTCAAAACATGGACTGGAACAATGGCGACAAGGTCTGCTCTTTATTACATTAAAAACTCTAGTTGGTTTTAATTGTGGCTTTTGATTTTTATTACGATGCGGGCATTCTCTGTGTAAATGCATTTGTCCACAGAAACGACAAGGAGATGCGGGTGTACTAGTATCAGAAGTTTTCGAAGTGATAGCGAAAACTGTGGGGTTTGTTTCAGGGCATTGGCATAAGAAAGTGCTTCGTCTAATTTTTGAGGTAGCTTAGTTCGTACCTCATTACGAAGCGGTTGAGGAAGTGACTTCAGGAATGCATCAGTGGCCAGTTTATCTAAAATAGTTTGTAAGGCCTCGAGCGGGTTAGCTTGTGCTTTTAACTGAATGGCGGATTGGATGTGTCTTATTCTATCCGCGAAGGTTTCAGGAGACCTGTTGGAAGAGATTGAATATTAGTCATCTGTTGTAGAGGACTAGGGGTGTTTTCTCTTTACGAAATCGGGCTAGAAGTCGCTCTGAAATTAGAGGATACGTTATAATTGTACCCTGGCGTTGTAATTCGGCTTTCTGGGTGTCGTAAAATATTTTTGCAGACCCTGAGAGCTAAGTGCTAATATTTCTAATTTAGCAGCGTCGTCCCAGCCAGAAAGACTAGCACAATGGCTAATTTGGTCTAGGAAATCGGACACTTTGGCTGAATTTTCGCCATCGAAATTAGGTAAACTATTAATTAATTGCAAATTTCTCAAGGGACTAGGTTGATTGTTAATTGGAGGATTTGCTAATTGCTGCTGCGCAAGTAAATATTCTACAGCAGCGTCGATGCCCATGTCTTGTCCATTAATTTTATACATTTTGTCAATGAACGAATTACTTGGGGAAAGATTATATTTTTCAAGACGCCTACGTAATTGGAGTAAATTGCCTCCAACAGAAAAGTTATTATCGCGTAATATCTTTATAATTTGGGATCTATTAAGTATACTCATAAATTCAAAATTCACAAGGGATTGGGGTACAGTGGTACGATTACAAAAATTTAAAAGTGAAATTCTCTAGAAATTTAATAATGAGAAATATCTAATTAAAATATTATTTCCGCTGATGGATAATTTGTCTAATTATGAAATTGAAAATTGTACGTACTTGTAAATTTGTGGATTCTGGTTGAAAATATCCCAAACAGCTGGCACCAATGTAATGTTTTGGTGTGATGATGTGTGTAGGTAGCTTATGGCGTGAGCGTTTTAGCGAAAAGGGCTTGTATGTATATACGGTTAAGAGATGGAAGTATTAAGAATAATTAAGAAGTCACCACTGTTAACAATTAAATATAATCCTCCAAATAATAACTACAAGTTATTTGATATTATAAACTTATTTAATATATTGTGAAACTGGCACAGATATTTAGAGAGCGATTCCTGAAGTAGTGTTTCGATGTTTCCACCTTGATTTCTAGCACTCGTCTGTATTTAAAATATCTCTTCTCTTTGTTTCTTCAATTCCTCCCCTGTTAGGAGAAGGGGGTAGTACAATGCCAGTATTGTTCTTGTACCGTACCAGTAACTGGACTTGTATACCTGGTCTTGTCCTTTTACAAGGGAATGTCATTCTTTTTATTAATTTTGATTTATAAATATTCTAAATTATTTTTAAAAACTATTATTTTTCGATTTCGTCTTCCACTATTATCGGGAATCCAAATCGCGGCAGTTTCAAGCAAGTCAACAAACCAACATCGGGGATCACGGTCCCGGTATTGCTCCCAAAGAAGCACCAGATCCGTGTCCTTTTCGACAACCAGCTGATTAAATAAGGAATCAGCCAGCCTACTCCTATGAAGGTTCCCTTATAGGATCTTCATTACTTACCCAGCTATTTCCTGGCGTGTTTCAGGCCTCCCTGAACACCAGGCACCCTCCCGACCCTGGGAGGTGCCGACATGCCACTAGGCATACTTCCTGTCAAGGCACAGCATACATCTACCCTCTTCAATGCAGGTTGCTGCCAGGTGTCCTAGCCCCCCACATTTAAAACAAAGCATACTGCGATCCGGTCCCTTACATGTCCCAGAGGCATGCCCGCAAGCAAGGCATCTGAAACACCTCGGCACCGCAACCCTTCTACTAACACGGCAACGTACCCATCCAACTTTTAGAAGGCCTCCCGTACTAGCTCATCAGCCTCTTTAATGCTGAGTTGGACTATTGCAGCTTTCAAACCTCTCGCATTTGCCTTAGTGAGGTGTATTCTAATATCGCCTATTGCCTTGCCTATCTGCGATTCGATTGCTTCCTTTACCTTATTCTCCCCTGACAAGGAGTCGAAATCCCGAATCTCAACCGAGGTCTTAGGCTCCAGATGCAAGGTAGTAGCTTTATTTTGCAAAACGGTTTTAAGGGCCCCTCGAAGGCCATTTTGTCCCTAGTATTATCGTCTAGTTCGACTAAAATGTCTCCTGCCCTAGTCTGCCTTATGCAGCTAACCTCTGTCCCGGTGTCGTCGGGTTTGATTTTTTCCCTGATTTCCTTAAGGACTTCTGCATAGGCTTTGCCCTCCGGGTAATCAACAAGGCATCCGGGCGGGGCTTTTGTTGCTTCTTTTTATTTTTAACTTTCTTTTTCTTTTCCCTCCGTGACGGGGTAGTTTCTCTTTCAGTCGGTGTATCGACCTCACCCCCTCCTTTTTCTTTCCGCAGTCTCCGCAACTTTTTGGGTGGACTCAGTCCATTCATTGGCAGTTTTATTTTCTACTACTGCCTCCGCGGCTTGTTGTTCACCTGTTGTTACCTCCTTCTCCTTTTGAGCAGGTAAAATTTCCATCTTTGGTATGGGAGGAGTCTGGGTTGCTATCTGCTTAAGGAGGCCAATCCTTGGCTTCCCCTGTAGCCGAACTAAACGCTGCAGTGCTACTCCCCAAAACCTTCTCAGGGCCTGCACTACCTCTACTGACTCTTCAATTTCACACAGCCCATCTTTAATATCCATGCTGATATTGCGTTGCCGACTTGTAGCGAGCTTCATTTTCCTAAGGACATCTCTCATCCTAGCCAGCTCTTCATCCACCCTCTTACACGCACCCTCCATGTCTTTTTGTTCCGGTGACCCAACTGGACCACCTGCCAAAACACCCGTAATAACAGGAGAGTCATACCGCGATGTCGAAGCTTTCTCTTGTGGACCAACCGGCGCCTTCTTTTCTGTTTCTATCGCACGTTTTACCGGCGTAACATCCAGAGGCGTTCTTCGTAACATCGCGCTCCGTTGGAACGGGCTGGTTTCCGATGCTGGTGGAAGCACCGACTCCAAAACTCCCGAACTGCCTACAATCTTCTTATGGGTTAGGGAATCCTCAGAAATATTTTCCTGCGCTTTAGACACTAATTTCTTATTACTACTCTTCATCATTTTTTTTTTTTTTAACCAGAAAAACTCACCTAACATCTAGGAAGGGGAAGGATAAAAGGGAATTAGATGATCGGTCCAACACCCAGCCCACGGCAACGCCAAATCCCCGCACCGATCGCCACCCAAGCGCAACGCGCCCGCAACCGGTGGCCACGAACAGAGCCCTCCGCCTGCAACGGCAGGCCCCTAATCCGGTCGCAAACCGGAGCTACCGCTACAAACGAGATTATACACCGGCTGGTGTGGCAGCCAGATCATGGTGGCTAGTCCGACCCGGGCCATTGTACTATCCGGCGGCCTGGGAAGCGCGAGAAACCCAGTTTTAAGATGTACCCTCCAATGGAAGGCCTGCCGCGCGAGTGAAGCGGACCACCCTGGGAGCGCCCCATAAGAGAAGCGCGGACCGGGTTAACATGTATAGGAATATGGGAAGGGTAACAGGATAGCGTAAAGGAAAAGGAACGACAAGGGGAAGGAATGGCTTTGGACACGGTGAGGAAAAAAAAGGTTAGGTCAACGCACAGCTGCTCCTTTAGACGCCTCTTACGTCAAGCGGAAGACACTGAGGTCCTATTCTACCCCGGAACCCCACAGGGATAGACTACTCACCTGTAGCACCCCTTTCAAATTAAGATCTCCGAGGAATCTCAGGTTCTGGGAAGGTTCTAGGGATGACATATCTTTCTCCAATGCCTGGTCTCCAACTACCCAGAATTCCAAATATTTTCTGGATGATAGCATCGCGTATTTAGGAAGTGTATGGTGTCTCCTTCAGCTCACCATGAAGCCACAGATGCCATCGTGTCCTAAGTCTGTCTTCTTTAAGTGCCCTCTCTTGTCTACAATGCCCTTGAGGAATTCCGTCAGTATAGGAAGCCTATTTTTCCTTAATGTAGAGATTTTATATGTTCCATTATATCTGTTCACACAACCCGTGAAACTCAATGTTGGAGTAAAATAAAATAAAATCTATCGATAT
This sequence comes from Triatoma infestans, assembly GCA_011037195.1. Lineage (NCBI taxonomy): Eukaryota > Metazoa > Arthropoda > Insecta > Hemiptera > Reduviidae > Triatoma > Triatoma infestans. Next base: position 51,215 of record JAAEAF010000826.1, read on the forward strand.
AATTTAATCGAAATTACAAATATTTAGTATTAAGTTACTAGATAACCTTCCATAATATTGAATGAACATAGTACAACTTTATGAGTGCATACCGTTGCTTTTGAAATGTGTTATATGAATTCATTTAATTTAGGAAGTGTACATAGAATTAGGATTTTCAATTTAATAATTATTTATTTCCTGCTATTATGTTACTGAACAATCAGATTTTTTTTTTAAGGACACTATTAGCTATCAATCAAATCGCTATTAGCTATGTTCTACACTAATAGACTTGTAGATTTCGAGCAAATTCCATCAACGATATAATTTAATCGAAATTACAAATATTTAGTATTAAGTTACTATATAACCTTCCATAATATTGAATGAACATAGTACAACTTTATGAGTGCATACCGTTGCTTTTGAAATGTTTTATATGAATTCATTTAATTATTATGAATATGTTCTATACCATTTTAAAGTGAGTATAATTTGTGAATTACATTTTTATTGAATAAAACAAAAAAAAAAACTAGAATTCAATCAAAAAACTCCATAACATAGAATTAGGATTTTCAATTTAATAATTATTTATTTCCTGCTATTATGTTACTGAACAATCAGATTATTTTTTTAAGGACACTATTAGCTGCCAATCAAATCACTATTAGCTATGTTCTACACTAATAGACTTGTAGATTTCGAGCAAATTCCATCAACCGGAATTGCGACCTCATTGATTGATTTAACAGACAAATCACTGCCCACCAGTGGGACTTAAAGAAACATAAAAATCTACAGATATGTTGTTAGCTAATGCTCTCAACGAAGAATATTTGGAACTAAATACTAATGACTAAAATAAAGTTAAACATTCACCAGCCCGATAGTATTTATTTTTTATCTTTCACGCATTTCTTAATGTTTTTTTTTACAAGGAATGAAAGAATTCTAACGAGAAAGAAAGCAATTTTTGTGTGACAGAGAACATTCAAATTACTATTTTTTTGTCACGAAATGAGCGCCTCTTTTTAGTATTGAAAAACACAAATTATTTGCTATTTTAGCGTCTGGAAATTAAGAAGTCAGTAATTCTATCAATTTAAAAGTTTATGGTTCTGCCACCTATTTTATATTAATATAGATACATAAAAACATTGCTAGAAATCCAAATTTGAAGAAAATCGGCGACCAGAATTGCGGTTTTCCAGAATAGGATTTCGATTTTTTTTTTAATTTTCTCGAAAATTATTACAACAGTTTCCTTTAAGCCTAGAATGCTAACTGTACAGATACATGCTTTTAAACTTTTATCCAATAATATTTATTTAGTTTTTTTCGTGGTGTATTGCACTGTGACCAATAGAGATCTATAGTGCGGCCCCACTGGTGGGAAGGGTAAGGCTACTCACCTGCAGCACCCCTTTCATTAAGATCTCTGAGGAATCTCAGGTTCTGGGAAAGTTCTAGGGATGATATATCTTTCTCTAAATCTTTACTGGATGATAGCATCGCGTATTTAGGAAGTGTATGGTGTCTCCTTCAGCTCCTCATGAAGCCACATATGCTATCGTGTCCTAAGCCTAGCTTCTTTACGTGTCCTCTCTTGTCTACAATGCCCTTGAGGAATTCCGTCAGTATAGGAAGCCTATTTTTCCTTAAATTAATGTACGTTTCAAATCTTTTCTGTCTATAAGCTCCCTCAGCCTCACCGATTAGCTTGCCTCAATCCTGGGATGATTCTCTAGAGCTGTGCTCTCTTTACTTCCTCCTCATTTCTAATTTCTTCTCGAAGAGCCTCCTCACTTATTCTACAGAAGGGTTCACGTTCCAAAACGGCAGATGCAGTGCCTTTTCTTGCTAGGGTGACGGCCACCTATTTCCTTCCACGCCAACATGATAAATTTTAGATGGTTCTGGGGAATTTGTGACGTTAAATTTCAAATATTATGTGGGGTTGGTTCAATGCTATTGGCGGTTTCTGTTAGACTGCAATGTAACCACTTCTATTACTTGCCTGGGTAGGTACCCCCCACAGCTACTATATATTTATGTTAGAACAAATTAGTAAAATTTGAAGTCTAAAGACAGTTTATCATTTTGTATATAATTGCATTAACAGGAGAAAGAGAAAGTCGTGCGTTTCACATCAGATATTTTTTTCTCTTCTATTTAGTGTTGAAAATTGTTATTTTATAATCAATAACTTATGTTTAAGATTATTATAACATAAATTGCAATGGCGTAATAAATCTTTGTTTTTGCAATTCATTCACTTTATATCAAAAACTGTATAATCTTAAGACAATAAAATCAAAGTTTCTGTTTTAGGATCCTTGTACCACTATTTATATTGTCAACTATCGAAACTCTTGCCGACACAATCTGTTGCCCACCTTACTGCAATTGTTCAGTAGGAAATGGACTGAAGTATGTCAGCTATAGTGGGCAAAAATTAATCAACCTTGAATTGAATATACCGAGAAATGTAGAATGGTTAGAAATTTCAAATAATTTCATTTCATTACTAAGAGTTGATATTTTCCAGGTATTTTCAATGGTTTTTCCTCTAGAAGATTTTCTTCTAAAAAGAGTTCACAAAACATTAATATTCTTCTTTGTTTGTTCTTTAAATTTTTCAGGACTTAGGTTTGGAAAGAATTATGGTACTGAATTTAAATAATAATGCTATTAATGATGTAGGTTTAAATGCATTCAAAGGATTACAATATATAAAATTTATTGATTTAAGTGGAAATGGTTTAGTTAAAGTTGATCCAGCAACTTTTAAAAATAATCCATCGTTAATATATCTTATATTGAGCAGAAATCCATTGAGAAACATACCCTTGGATCGACCATTTCTCATCTCTAATTCTTTACAGGTAACCGAATGTTATTCTCTTGGTATTAATCAGGAAATAGGAGCTATAAGCTCAGTATGATCTGAAAGTACTCGTGCGATTTCCTTGTGTGAGTGTGTGTGTTATCTCTGGCGAGAGCATCCCTAAAGCCAGGGAGTTATTAAAGCACATTCTTCGTACATTATATATATCTTTGAACATATGAGTAAAACATTTTAGTTCGTTATTTAAATTTTTAGGAAGAAAATAAAACAGACACAATACTAAAATTGAATAAAATTAAACAAAACTGTTGAATAAATTGTGACAGATGTAAAAATTATACGTTTAAATTAATATTTTTTAAAATTTATAAAACGTCCACTTAATGGTTTTTGAACAGACTAAGACCAATAAGTGGCCACGATATCCCCTGCAAACCGGAAAACCCCACTAATTCCGCTCTTAGGGGCTCGACATTGATGGTGGACTTAAAACGACAGGCTGATCTTTATTTAATCTTTGCAAGTTCTCGATATATCCATGACCACTCATAGGTTTGGTTATGTAGAAGTCTACTCTAACAAGCGGGTTTGTCCTTCGGCTAATTATATTTGGAAAAATCCCTTTTTCTATGTTAATACAGTTCATTTGCCACCGAGAATAAACTTCTCATGCGATCGATGTACACTGTTGTACGAATCCTTAAGATTTAAATCTAGTGAAACCTGTTTGGCCAGGGTATCTGCAGCCTCGTTACCCTCCTGACCCACATACATGCGATCTCATTCAGCAAGAACCTTACATCAACCTTCTTCTCCATCTACAAGCTATGTACAATGAGCTTTATTTATTTAATTAAAGGTGAGAATTCTATTGTTTTGATCTACCAATGGAGAGTTTATTATCTACATCACCAAACCTTCGGTACTCCACGTAATAAAGTACATTAATAATAAATAGTTACAAATGACAGATACTGAACATAAATTAAACTGAAAATATAATGTATGAATAATGATTTGTCAAACAATGTGAAGAATTTAACAATCACAAAGCATATAGGATGAAATTATTTAATTGTATTAAATTAATGTTATTTACAAACTTAATAAATATTTCTATTTTTTCTTGTATTGTTGTCATCAACATCATCGTCATCGTCTAGTGATAGTTCTACTATTGAAGAATTTGACGTCTCTCTTTACGATCCGAAAAATGATGAATTAGAAAGTGCATTAGAAGTGCCGAGGAAGAAAGTTGTCTTAAGCGACAAAGTAAAAGTGGAGGTCCTTCTAGTTCCAGGCCTTTACATTGATAGAACAGTTCTTTAGATTCGAATTCTAATATGGTATGTGTTCCTATAATGGTAAGCCCTGTGAAGAAAGGTGTGAAACTCAAGAGGAATACCGACCAATGGAAAAGAAATCTTCTAAAGAAGGCAAGGAATAGAGGGGAAGCATATCAAACAGTCTACGGATAAGAAAGTACGAGAAAAAAGGAAAATGAAACCATCCTGTGGACTAGACTGCAAACAGAAATGCTCAACCAAGTTCACAAATAAAGGAAGACAAAAATTGATTTCTCAATACTGGGAATTAGGTGACATTAATAAGCAGCGAGAATACATAATCAATTGCATGGTGGCTATTATTCCATGATATCGCTACACTAGGGTTGGAGGTAGGAGAAGTCAACGACAATATAACAATGCTTTTTACCAGAAAAAATAATAATAAAATCAGAGTCTGCAAAGTGTTTTTCAAAAATACATTAAACATTAATGATCGTCCAATTTGGACAGTTCAGACAAAAAAGAACAAGGTAGCTGACGCAGTAATTGAACCGGATTTTAGAGGGAAACATGGGAATCATCCAACTCTCAATCCAGCTATAACGTAGAGGAGTTCGAAAACATATTGATTTTATTCCGAAGATCGAAAGCATTATACTCGAGCACTCAAAACACATCTTGAGGAAAAAGATTTATCTAGAGCTGAAAAGAAGTCTGACAAAGAGAACTTTGAAAATGATTTGGCTGTGTATGATCTGCAGGCAGTAATGCAAATACCCGAGGGGGATGCTTCTATTTTTTATTCCAAAATGTTATTCCAGCTTTTATGTCAATTTGTAATTACACAGTCATTGATACAATCAGGTATTACTATATTCTACTGATTATACTATGTTTATATATTGCATATTATTAATTGATTTAAGCCAAGTTTTGTAGGCTATTATTGTAAAAGTGCCATTATTTTTTGTAAGCTAATAATAAGTGAATTTTTCATTGCCAAGAACGTCATTTCAAATTATGTCTGCCCTTGAAAATAATTTTTGTAACAAGAGTGTCACAAGTTGAACGGCATGTCAATAAATGATTAAAAGAATCATCTTTGTCTTACTTCATAATAATGTACATGATTACATATTCAACAATACGAGTCTCGCCAATCTGAAATGCCACCACTGAATCTTTAACCCATATTTTATTTGAATTACAGAAACATGAAACGTTCAAATTCATCTGCGAAATTACGATTTTTGAGTTATGACATTGTTGTATTTAGTGAGCGATACGGGAAAAATTGTTTTGTTTTTGCTCTATTAAGAGTACCCTTCCATTGATGATCCCATTCTGTTTCACTTTTTCCATGCAGAATACTAGTGATTTCGGATTTAGGAAATCGAGAATAAAGGCTAAGTAGATTAATTACCCCTACAGTCTCCTTTACTAATCGGTCCGCTTCCTCATTGCCCTCAAATGGCATTAACCCTTACCAGAATCACTTCTGTTCCTGTATCCAAAATATATAATTATTTCGACTGTGTGTGTTTATGACAGAATTATGTCCGAATTGAGAGAAATCCCTACGAATTTCCAAGATTACTACTGAACAATTAATCAATAGCATTGATATAAAGATTTCGATGGATGCGATATTTCTGTATACTTCATTGCTTACCTATAGAAGTGTCCAAAAGAGCAATTTATTCTAAAAGCATTAATTTTTTCTCATTACTTAATTTTATCCCATAATAACTCAAAAAAAAAGGTTCGATCGCTCTAGTACCATTATTATCCTAAAGTATAAGATAAAACACGATCTAATAAAGAAGGCATATAGTACAAGATAAATTCAAAATTTATGTACTTTATTTGATTTTGTTATTTTAACTTATTTAATTACTACCAAACAAAATTATTATTCAACAGAAGGAAGAACTAAGTTAAATGAAACTATGAACCCCGTAGCCTATAAAACCTGATATCTGGAAAGAGGCAGAAACATATTTGAGAGTAAATCAGAAATGTAAAATGTTAATAAATGTATTAACTGATAGAATTATTGATTATTAATATCATAATGGTTTACAGCTCTTACAATTTCCAATTTAACTTAAGACACAATTAGAAAAGATAAAAGTGCCCAAGAAATACTAAGATTTTTACTAAGTATTGATTGAGAATTAATTCACAATTTTTCATTTTTCTTTTATTTACAGAATTTAGAAATGAGCCATTGCGGATTCAGTTATTTTCCAGAAGAAGCATTTGCATTATTACCATCTTTAAATTACCTAAATATTTCAAATAATGATATCCTAGTGTTACCCAAAAATGTTTTCTATATTTTAAAAAATTTAAGAATATTTGATATTAGCAAGTAAGTGGTTTGTAATGTAAATTGAAGAATTGGAAACTTGACAGATTTTCGAAGTGCAATATTCACACTTGTTCTCTGTGAACATGTAAAAGTTTTTTGACATTATCAGATTACATTTGTTATCAAACTATTTCTATATATTTTTTTTTTTTGACGTAGTAATTTGATTTGCGATGACTTGCCAAAGGCTATGGTACTGGTCCCACTCTATGTTATGTAACTGCAAATTCAAAAACAATATATCACCAATAAGCTCGGACGTTTGCGTATTTTTATATGACAAAATCCGGAAAAAAAAATTTTTAAATTCGAAGTGCAATCGGTTCTTTTCGTTTTCCGTTATTTTCTCAATGACATACCCGCAAGTTTCTTTAAACTTAGAATACTAATTACCTACTTAGAAACAAATCACCTTTGCTTGAAACTTTTTATCTAAGAAAATTGATTTTAGTGATGTTTTGGAGGGAACTGGGACTCTTATTCCCATCTCAATTTTCCCTCATTAAAATGAATCTTCTGCCAGATATATAATATTGTAGGCAATTAAATATGTCATGAAAAGTTTTCATTTAGAACAATTTGAATTCAGCATGAGAACGATAACTGAATGTTTCTCATCAGTATTTTAATTTAGCTCCATTTCCAATAATTGAAAGTTACAATTTTATTAATTTGAAGTATTTTTCCGAAGAAATAAATTAATTTTTGCAATTTAATGGAGCACTTATAATCTTAATTTGAACAAAATGAAGATGTCAAATGATTACATGTTCTATCACTTCCAAAAATTTACTGTACAATTAAAAGCTGTAATTTTTCGGAAAATATGAAAAGCTTTTCTTATTGTTTCAGCGCTGGAATAAATTGTGGCATTCCTACTTTAATTCTGCAAGTTTTGGCATTGTCAAAATCATCAAGAATAATCGGAACTTCTTGTTTTGGTTCATCATCAAAATATGACCCATTTATGGAAAAATTCTTAATTAATTTAATAAGTAATTCTTCTGAAGAATGTAGATGTAGTGAATATAGATATCCAGAAATAGTTCTAGAAAATTCTGTGGAAACTTCTACTATACATGAAGAAACCACACGTCCAACTTCTACTATAAGTCCAACTGAAATACCAGAGAGAAGAAACTTCTCTCAACATGAAGATCGTAGTATGATATGGTTTGTGGTATTTTATTATGGCCTGATAATTGGTGCGGTCCTATCAATCTTCACCATATTATTTTGGATTTATTGCTATAAAGATAAAAATCGATCTAATAACACGCCTCTTCCGCAGAGGCCAGCACAATGTAACAACATTCCTAACGAAACACACGAAACTCTACCTTCTTCTTATACCGATCCGCAGAGGCCAGCACAATGTAACAACATTCCTAACGAAACTCACGAAATTCCACCTCTTTCTTGTACCGATTCGCAGAGGCCAGCACAATGTAACAACATTCCTAACGAAACTCCCCCTCCTTCTTATACCGATCCGCAGGCCAGCACAATGTACACATCTAACGAAACTCCACCTCTTCTTTACCGTCCGCAGAGGCATCACAATGCAAACATTCCTAACGAACTCCCTCATTCTTAGACCGATCCGCAGAGGCCAGACAATGTAACAACATTCCTAACGAAACTCCACTCCTTCTTATACCGATCCGCAGAGGCCATCACAATGTAACAACATTCCTAACGAAACTCCACCTCCTTCTTATACCGATCCGCAGAGGCCAGCACAATGTAACAACATTCCTAACGAAACTCCACCTCCTTCTTATACCGATCCGCAGAGGCCATCACAATGTAACAACATTCCTAACGAAACTCCACCTCCTTCTTATACCGATCCGCAGAGGCCAGCACAATGTAACAACATTCCTAACGAAACTCCACCTCCTTCTTATACCGATCCGCAGAGGCCATCACAATGTAACAACATTCCTAACGAAACTCCACCTCCTTCTTATACCGATTTATTTATGTTATGTTAGTCTTGATTATATAAAATAATGATAATCTTTAAAAGTGGATGTCAATATAGATGCATTTTACCGATTTATATTTTTTATTTCTTGATTTATCACATTTAATACTAAAAAATCTGGTGTGAAACACTCACACAACTTTCTCTTACTCCAGTTCTCAAAATTGTAATGACAAATCTCATAGTTTGTGTACCAAATTTGAATGAAATTCCTCGAAAACTGAAAAAACTGTTCAGTAAAAGCGCCCTTCCGGTTTACTGATTTTCTTGAAACTGAATTTCAGCCAACTATTTATTTCTAATTAATTATGTTTGGATGATAGAATTGTATAATCAACTATGATAGCACTTTAGAGAAAAACATAACCCTCTCCTCCCCTAAAAGTGCCCTTAAAAGAATTTTCCCAAAGAAATGTTTTAAATAAAAGATGTAGATCTTTGCATGTTTAATTTATATATGAAGTTTCAAAAAAATCGTCGAAGCCATTTTTGAGAAAATTGCGAAAAAGAGAATAAATCATTTAATAAAGTGGTAAAGTAAACGCACTTCCGGTTATCCAATTTTTTCAAACTCGGAATTTCAACAACATATTTAATTCTAATTAACATTATTTAGATGACAGAACTGTCTAATAAACTGAAATAGCACTTTACATGGAAACCTAACTCCACCCCTCCCCCAAAAGTGCTCTTCATTGCATTTTCCCGGAGAAATGTTTCTAATAAAAGTTGTAGCTCTTTGAATATGTGGTTGATATTTCAAGTTTAAAGAAAATCGTCGGAGCCATTTTTGAGAAAATCGCAAAAAAGTAAAAAATCCAACTAGTAAAGTGGTACTTCCGGTTGAGGAATTTTGACAGATAACGTAGTGTCAGATCCCATGGTGATACCTAAACGGAATATCAAGTTTCAACTTTCTACGGTTTTTCGTTTTTCTGAGCTATGCTGTTCACATACATACACACACACACACACACACACACACACACACGGACACACACACAGACCATTTGCTAAAAACCACTTTTTTGAACTCAGGGGACCTCAAAACGGATATTTCCGGTGAAAACTCGATATCGAAAATTTGACACGTTTACTTAGAAGTAAGAGAAAATAATAAAGTAAATATGATAAATCAATATCATAGCGGCTAAAAGCCGCTTTAAATGACTTTTCAGGAGAAATGTTGGTAGTAAAAGCTATAGCTCTTTACATGTGTATTTCACATATAATGTTTATAGAAACTCATTGGAGTCACTTTATAGAAAATAACTACAAAATGAGATAAACTCATCAGTAAAACTCATTCGATTTTCTTTTACAGCACTTTACATGATTTAAGTGACCAATTTTTATCAAACCTACAATATTTAATAAATGTTTGCTTGTCTTCAATGTTGTATTAATTGGAAAATATAAACCTTATAAAATCACGTTTTTCAGGAAACCATACACTTCCCCTTCCCCAAATTTCTACTATGAACTTTCTCGGTAAAAAAGTTTTCAATAAAAATGATATGTCTCTATATTCATAGTTAGTGTGTCAAATTTAATAAAATCCGCTGTTGCTTTTGTGGATATAATCGTAGAAAACTGAAATAATTTAGTTAAAACGCATTTCCCGGTCTAACTATTTTCTTCAAACTCGGAAATTTCAAAATTCTTTTAATGTAACATTATTATATAGGTCGTAAACTGTACCTACAGAGTTCAGTACACTGTACAGTAAGTCTCATCGTTGCCATTCCCACAGAACCCTTCAAAAATTAATTTTCCTGGAACATCCACACAAGTCGCTCTTCTAGGTGATGTCTTTGCGCTGAAATCTTCGTGATAGATCCGGTAATGATACTTAAATAAACAGTATATCAAATTTGAACTTTCTGCCACTTTTAATTTTAAGTTTTTTGTTCCTACACAATAATTGCTAAAAATGTTTTTTTATTTTTAGTTTTGAAAATTAGCAAAAATTTGTTGGCTGGGTCCAAAGAACCTTTTTTTTTTTTGCCCTTGAACTGTATCAAAAACGCAGTATTTCTGGAGAAGAACTAAATTTCGACCATTTGATACGCTCACAACACTTTCCCTTACAACGGTAAGAGAAAGTAATAAAAATTACTATTCAGGTCACAGACAAAATAATCCTAAATGATTGAAAGGATTTAAAGAGATTAATTACACAAAAATATTACAATCTGGGTATTTTCTTAATTTTTGAAACTCTCTGTAGGGGGTACTGATAATAATGTATTAAGACGCAAATTAAATTAAATCTATGCGTCATTATATAATTGGCTGTATTTAATTTTATCTATTGTAGTTTATTTTACATTAAAATAATTTTTAAAAAATACCAAAGTTCTTTTTTTTTTTATCCATAAAGACCCATAAGCCCTTTTCAGTAGTTCTAGGAAGCTGTACTACAAGGAAATGTACTACAGTAACGGTAACAATTACTACTGGTACGGAAATTAAGTCTAGAATATTATGTCCTCGAGCAGTCAAACAATAAAAAGAGACATTCAGTTTTATAACTATGGTAGGCAGTTTGAATATATATGTCACAACCTATTATCATAAAATTGTTGTATGTTTATGTCTATTTTGATAAGAATAGTTAATGTAATCCATATTTTCGTTTTTAGCTTATTAAGTTGACAAAATTTCTCCTATATTCCCCTAGTCATAAATACGCATATGTACCTAATACCTTAAGGCCTGGAAGAGTAATTTGATCTGTGCAACTATCTGGGATTTTGCTTACTCTCCGGCTATAGCTGAGGAAGCTGGGCGTAGAAGATAATGGCACATGCAGATTCTGTGAGAAAATGGAAGAAACTCTAATACATCTTCTCACCGACTACGACGCCGTAGTCAAAGACCACACCGTCATCCAAAGAAGATTTAACACCCTGGGTTGTTACTAGCTGTGGGAAGGGGAAGTACCCACCCTAGAAACCTCCAAGATTCTTATTTCCTTAGGTATCTTATCTTGGAGGGGGTGCTGTAGATGAGAAAGTTCACCAACGGTACCAGAGGGGGATAACAATAGATCACTGGATGGCCACAGTGCAAAATCCCTATAAAAAACTGTGTCTGTGTTGTGTATGTGCATCCCTGAGAACACAATAACTGAGAGAGTTTTGTTACTGTAGTTTTAACTGCAGAGATAAAAATTATATAAACAATGTTCTCTAGGGTATAAAAAAATTATGGTGCACATGTCACTTTGGAAGTTAAAATAAGTAAAAAAAAAAATGCATTGATCCAGAAGGGAACAAAAAAATAAATCTTTGATTTCCGCTAAAATGAATTGATATTATTTTAAAGTGAGGGCTAAGTGTCAGCTCCTACCGAGGCCCTCCTGAAACCTAATATTTCCAATAATATATTTCGAAATATTCTAAAAGGTTATTGTTGTTAAAAGTTTAGTGAAATCTTCAAATTTGTTTTTGAAAAAATGGTGAAAACTTAGAAAATCCTTTCTGCCAATTAGCACTTCAGGTTCATAGATTTTTCTTCAAACTTGGCATTTTTTTAAAGGTATTTAATTGCACTTTATACTATTTAGATAGTAACATAAACATAAATTTATTTGTTCTTTAAGATACGTGATGATCCTTTAACAAAGGAGTTGACATATTTCTCAGTCTAATAAAATCTGGTGTGAAACACTCACACAACTTTCTCTTACTCCAGTTCTCAAAATGATAATTGACAAATTTTATAGTTTGTGTACCAAATTTAATGAAATTCGTCGAAAACTGAAAAAACTGTTCAGTAAAAGCGCACTTCCGGTTAACTAATTTTCTTGAAACTCGAATTTCAGCCATCTATTTATTTCTAACTAATTATGTTTGGATGATAGAATTGTATAATGAACTAGATAGCACTTTGATGAAAATCTAACCCCACCCCTCCCCTAAAAGTGCTCTTAAAAGAAATTTCCCAGAGAAATGTTTTAGATAAAAGTTGTAGATCTTTGCATGTTTAGTTTATATACGAAGTTTCAAAAAAATCGTCAGAGCCATTTTTGAGAAAATTGCAAAAAAGTAAAAAATCCAACTAGTAAAGTGGTACTCCGGTGAGGAATTTTTACAGATAACGTACAGTCAGATCCCATGGTGACCTCTAAACGGAATATCAAATTTCAACTTTCTACGATTTTCGTTTTTGAGCTATGCTGTTCACATACATACGGACACACACACACACACACACACACACACACACATAGAGACCATTTGCTAAAAACCACTTTTTTGGACTCAGGGGACCTCAAAACGGATATTTCCGGTGAAAACTCGGTTCGAAAATTTGACACGATTACAATACTTCCTCTTACTAGGAGTAAGAGAAAGTAATAAAAAGAAATATCATATTAAGAAAAGAAGAGAATAAGAGTGATTAATTGTAATTAAATATAGAATGAAAGGAAACATAATCTGCTTTTACATTGGTGCAATGATAATAACATGTGAGTAATAAAAAGAAATAAAAACATTACGGAATAAAATTAATTAAGAGAAAGTTAACTTGATTCGAGTGCACGACATAGTGAACTAGTAATAGTAATCGTTTTTACTAATAGTACATAGTTTTATTAATAGTAATAATTTTTTTTCTTTTTCATCCCCGCCTTCTTTACATCAATAGATAATAATATTAAATAAAAAGGAATGAGAGGAGGAAATAATGTGACAAAAAATAGATTTTTTACATTATGTATTACAATGTACTTATTGGTTATCACAATATATTAAATAATATTGTCACTCATTTAATATAAATGCCCTGAGTTTAAGGGAACCCGTAGTGTAATAATACAAATTATTCGCCTGGATGATATTTTATTATTTAATAAGTTTTCTATATTATGCCTATTGTCTGAATCCTTATCAATACACTGATTTAAATATTGGTTAAGGTACGGCTGGTACTTTGGGCATTCCAAAAGGAAGTGAATCAAGTTTTCGGGAAGTTGCAAATTACAGATGGTGGAATTTTCGCTAGATTCAAATCTGTAGGAAGAACTATTCCAATATAATCTAAAATATTTTGCGCTTGCAATTCTAAGCTGGCTTACCAGTCTCCTTTTTTTCAAATTGTTCAGAAAATAGAAGTATGGCTCGCCGAAACTGAAGTAACCTATTGTTCCATAGAAAGGGTTGTAATGCGAATTTAAAATAGCGTTGGAAACAGTGGAAATGAGGTGATTGTTAAGAGTATCTAAGATATTGATGGAAAGTTGTGAAGTTAGTCTCTGATTATTATTCAATTTGAGATATTCATCACGGCCTGTAATCACTAATTTTTCTTTTAATTGTGTGTATCAGTTATAAGATAGACTATTATTTCTTTCCCTATCTAATAATACCAACCTTTCATAACAAACTTTTGGTAATCTGGAGATCGCCATATGGAGTAGTTTGTTTAACAAACTCATATTCTATTAACTACAGCTATTTTAATATGACTCTCCCCCAGTTCTGATCTAATGAAGTGGTTGGGCGTAGTTTTAGGCCAGTGGAATAAATTTTTAAGAAATCTGTTTTTAGCTGTTTCTAATTTATTGTATGTAAAGGTGTCCAGACTTCAGATGCATAGAGAAATGTAGATTCTACCATGAAATGAAAAACAGTTTTCTCCGTTAACCAGGGCTGAGATTTAGCAAGATACAATATACCTTTGTCATTAGCCGCAGCTAACGTACCTTTTCTAATAAATTAGTGGTATTATGTAAAAATTTACCGAACGATGTAAATAAAAAACCTATATAACTGTACTTGTTGACAATTGCAATTTCATTATTTTTGTTCATTAAAGGTTTCATGCGCTTATATTTTCTTCCCCGACGAAATATAGTGGCTGTTGGTACCAGTGGAAGAAGGACTTAGTCCGGTACTCAACAATTAAAAAGATAAAAAATATGTGTGGCCTAGTAAGGCTCTGCAGACTGCGAACAGTATAGGGTGGTCCTGAAAAGAGCCACTACCCTGACTAAGGGCAATTCTATGCTGGTGGCGCTGGCCAGCGAGTAGATTGGTGTGGCCCTGAAAAGAGCCGCACACTCTACTCGTTCGTCGAAGAAGGTAAGTGAATTGCGCCGCCCTGGTAGGGCTGTGCAAGCTCGCAGCAAGTGAGTCGAGGTTGTAAGCGTGTGTTTGGTAGCCGGCTTTGGGAGCCCCGGCAGCGTGGCCAACACCCCGATAAACCCCGGTACCTGCTGACCTCCCACACACTAGTACCTCTAACTGCGGCTGCACTCGCGGCTTGTCCTTAGCCCGTGGTCTATACTGGTCCGCCTGCTTGTAGATTCCAAAGCTGTATTTCAAGCTCGAGCTCCTCTGTGTCCTTAGCCAGCTGGCTATGATGGTTCCAGGTCTGTTGACTGCTGTATCTTGAATCTTGTGGCACCTCCAGTAGTTATAGTTGAGTAAGTGATCAAGTATATTTTGTTGGTAGCTGCCCAGAGTGGTTAAAGGCTTGTTCAACTGCTCCTCGATAGAGAATATTTCCAGCCAGCTATGTATAGCGGCTTAGGTGGCAAGTTCAACCTTTCGGGTCGATAAAAATGTGAATGCTGGCTGTCTCAAAGCACCGCCTTATATACTGGCGACGACGGTGTCGCCGTCTGTGAGCCAAGCCCTGAACCAATCTGGTGCAGTCTACCATCCTAAAAAGAACTGTTAAAATGTGGCAGTGTTGCCTTAGTAGATGTAATTAGGTGATTCTAGGTCCATTTTTTTTGAGCCCCAGGCATTTATAAATTTACGCCCGAAGGCAGGGGTCTGGCGCGCGGCTACAAAATTACGATGAGACCCCCATCTGATTTTTAACCAAGGAAAAAAAATATTTTTGAGCCGGGAGATGGCATGCGAGACATGCGGCTACGTTTTGAAAAATCTAGCTTGAAAACAGTGTAAGGTAAAAAAAAATATTTGTTAGCCGCGAGATGGGCATGACCTGCGGCTATGTTTTATAATATTTAGCTTGAAAATATAAGGTCAAAATTTGTCAGGGAAAAAAAATTTTTTTGAGCCGGGAGATGGCATGCGATGCATGCGGCTAAGATGTGTAATATTTAGCTTGAAACATTTTAAGGACTTTAATAATGTTTTTGAGCCGTGAACTGTCATCCAAGACTAGGGCTAATATTTTATAATATTTAGCTAAACACTTTAATATTTTTTGATATTTTGTTCATGTTTACACTTATAATATTTAGCTAAACACATTCTAAGGACTTTAATCTTGTTTTTGAGCCGTGAGATGGCATACAAGACTAGGGCTAAGTTTTTATAATATTTAGCTTGAAACATTTTAAGGACTTTAATATTGTTTTTGAGCCGCGAGATGGCTTCCAAGTCGTGGGGGCAAACATTTTATAATATCTAGCTAAAGACTTTAATATTTTTTGATATTCAATACTTTGTGTATTTTTATGTATTTAATTCTGTTGTCAATAAGGTAGTCATAATAAAACAATTATTTCAAAAAGAAAACTTGTTTATTTTATGTTTATCTTACAAATCAGTTCTATATAAATTATTTATGTTTTAATGTTTTTAACATTATAGGTGAAAAAAAAGGCAGAATGACATATTATAAGTTTTTATTTTCTATGATTATTTAATACATTTTCACTATTCTATTTTAGAAGACATAATTCTTTTTAGCATAATTTTAGTAATCTATTTACAAAAGACAAAAACATAATCTAATATTTACATTATCTCATCACATAAGCATTTTTCCACACCAAATAATGGGCATGTAATACAATTGAAACACCAGAAAAAAGGATCATATATTAAATCGGAAAGAAGATTAGTGTTGTTAGTGTGAACAGTAGTACGCTGACATGTCCAAATTAATCCTTTAGGAGTGCTTGGCTCGAGCAAATTGCAACATTTGGTACAAAAATTGTAATAAGAATTTGTATGATTGTATAGTTCGCCAATGTTATTATGGGAAAGAATGTTTATTTTTTTAAAGTAATACAGTTCAATAGTTATTGTGAATGTTTTAAAGTGTTGCAATCATAAGGATCTGTTATCTGGGTTGCAATACAATATGGCAATGTAATCTGATAGAGGCATTGGTTGACCAGCAATAAATTCAATATTTTCAAAACAATACAGATCTATATTACATTTTTTATAAGTAGTTATACAATAATCAGAGAATGAATGAAATAATTTAAGCTGAACAGTATTAGGTATATCCAGTAGGAAAATATCAGATCTCCTAGGTAAATTTAAACATATTTTGATCATGCATAGGTCCAAAAGTGAGAATGGTTGATAATACTTCTCGTCAATAGTGTATTGTAGACAAAGATTAGATCTTGTGTGCATAGTTATTTGTTGAGTCTATAGTGTCCGTATGGCAAAGTGTGAATTCCGTCATCTAAAATGAAACGTTTTTGATCAAAACATGTCAAACTTGTTTTACTACATTCATATGTGTATAATTGGTGTCGTTTAGATTGAATAGTTTTGAATTGTGCATGTAATACAAGGTCTTGGCTTTTTAACACATTTAGATAATCAGAAAATGTTATCCTATTCACAGCGCTTTTTTTAACACCTTTTGCCTTTTTAACTATGTGTTTGTTGAAAATGTTGAAGCTATACATTTTAGGTCTTAATGCCACCAATTCTTGAATAGGAACTCCGGTAGTTTCATCGCTAAATTTACCCAACACTTTCTTATTGTGGTTTGAATAGCATTTGTGTGTAACAGGGTAGTTGGAAGTGTCAAAATAGTCTTTCAATTTAATCATGTCATCGTATACATCGTCTGTTTGAATATTATATATAAAAGAGTCAGTGTCCATGTATAGCAAATTCAGGGAAGTATGATTATAAAATGGTAACATAACCTCGTAGTGAAATTGATACATGTACCGTTTGCTGAGTTCCAAAATCGAAAATCCCACGTAAGTAGGTCTGTCCAGATAAATTGTTTCCTGTTGTAAGTGTACTGCAACAACGTTTTCACTAAAAATTATCCTGTCTTTAAAGTTTGGTCTTTTGGATAATTTTAATAATGCTTTTCCGTGGTGACAAGTTTGATGGTCAATCGTTTCCTCTTATTTTCAATACACTTTCCAAAAACAGAGTTGTTCATTAATTTGTAAAAGTCCTTTTCAAAATCGTTTTTAGCCGTCTTGCGTAAGTTAGTATTCAGTTCTATGTAAGTTTTAAGCCAGGGGATTGTTTAAATTTTAATATTCTATGCACTTTTTTCAAAACAACACCCATCGATAGAGCTTGTTTCAAATTTTTGTAATGAATCACATAATGTTGTTTATCCTCAAGCGTGGTATAGAGCTTATTATTGTGATGATGTGGCAGTGGTGGAAACTGACTGAAATGATTGTGTAAGCTGGTTGGTATATGCAAATCAACCTCTAGAATAAAACCATCATCGCTATCATCAGGAACTGTGGTAACATCCACACTATTGTCCACCCATTCAAAACCACCATAAGGAAGATATTCACTCATTGCAAACCCATATAGATTATTTACATCTATGTATAAAATATAGTTAGATGGTTGTGTGGGATCGTAACCACTTATGTATGGGTTATTGGCTTTGGAATGTCTTGTAATACACGAAGTGATACCTCCACGAATACCGGATTCAATCATAAGATGTTTATCATAATCAGTCAATAGTTCCAATTTTACTTGCGTATATTTTAAACAGGCGTCAAATGCCAACCCAGGCGTTGTGAAATACCAACTCGGATCAATGCTGTAAATGGATTCACACACATTTCTAAACTGTTCAAATATGTCACTTAAAAGAATTATGTCTGTTGTTAAATACAATTCTGTGTAATCTCTAAGTGTTTGTATATTGAAAGCGGTCCAGACTTGTTGAGCGTGTAAATAATCATTATCGGATATGTGCTCATCGGTTAAATCATTAAAAAAATATTTTTTAGCTGGTAAGGAACGTTCAACTAATTTTTCCATACTTGTCATGTAGGCGTATGGGTAAATACCCTTTCTAAGTAGTAATTTTCGTTCATCATAATTCGGAAATTGTTGTTCCATTTGTGGGTATTCAGTCAAGTTATTTATTAGTCGTTCTAAACTGTCTGGTAAAAACCTATAAGAATCTAAAAATCTAAGCCATAGCGTACAATCGCTAAATTTTTTCGAAAAACTTATCTATTTCTCAGTTGAATTTGGTATTACCCATATGTCGCCTGGATCCTATCCCAAAGATAATATAATAGGATGAGCATCATACCCGCTAAGATTATGCATGTAGACCGGTATGAAATTGGGTAATTGAAAATTTAAATTACAATCATTATGTGCAGCACACTGAAATTCCCCTGTAATATGATCATGATGATGAACTTTTTTGTCTAAATGGTTAAACGGTTGGTCGCAAATACCACAATGAGTGGCATTGTCAAAGTCATGTCGTTGTTGTGGTGATAGATCTGTCATTGGAATAATCTCCTTATATAAGGTTTCCACGTCTTTAACAATGGAATGTAAATACTGCATAAATTGTTCAAGAGCATCGTCCCCAGTGTAAATGAAAATGTCTTTTTGATAATTTGATAGTGAAGAGACAACTTTAGCCCCAACACTACAAATTTCATGCTTGTGTGTTTGTCTAGACCATGACGTTGATGGACTGTCGGGTGCATTGTGTACGAGTAAAAGTATAGATTCAAAATCAGCATAGATAACTATTGGTACGTGTTGTTTATGTTGAAAGTTTGTTAACTGTCAATATGTATTGTCTGAAGGCATTTGAATGCGACAAGGTTTTTGTTTATTGCAAAATAATTGATGGTCTGTTAATCGTTCCTCAGCCGTTTTCCCATCTACCGATGCATAGTCGCGATCAAATGTTTTAAAACATCTTTGTTGTGGTGGTTGGTTCCGCAGAGCTGGAAAGCATCAGAGACATTTTCCGTGGTAGCCTGCTTCATTTTGTGGTCATCGACCGGTTTCGGGCGTTCGCCCATCTTCAGGATGCGTTTTTCAGACAGTGTGCCAACACAGACTCGTACAGAGACTTAGTTTCACACTAACTCAGAGAGTTACAACATAGACTCGTACAACATAGACTCTGTACGAGTCTGTGTTGGCACACTGTCTGAAAAACGCATCCTGAAGATGGGCGAACGCCCGAAACCGGTCGATGACCACAAAATGAAGCAGGCTACCGCGGAAAATGTCTCTGATGATTTAAAACATCGTTTACATATAACAGCACCGCAGCAATGTTTACTAAGTTGTGAAGAAACAAGTCAGGATAAATTTTTTATCAAACAATAATGAGTTGTATTTTCATTTCTTAAATATAACAAATCAAAATGTTCTACAGACTTTTCATTTGAACTTATCATTAGAGGATAAACCTGATTTTCCTCGGTTAAAGAATAAACGTTTATCGATACATTATTATGTTTTTCAAATTTACGTATATCTTTTAATGGTGTGGGAAAGGAAATATTGTCGAAATTGTAAGGATGATTTAGTTTTTTATACGTCGATAATCTACGCGGCTTCTTTAACTGACGGCTTAAGATGGCATATTTAAAGCAAAAATCATCAGTATTACAAATGTTAATTATTGTCCGTTTATCGGCCATTTCCTTTGGTAAAGCGATGTAACCTCTTCCACCTAAAGGTTGATATTTAGTTATTCTAATGACAATGCTATCAATAGAATCCAGTTTCCAGTTTGATCCGCTAGTTTCAAATTCTTCAATCTCGCTCACAAGTTTTGCAAAAACTCTTCGGAGGTAGTGAATTAAATTGCAACTAGCGTCAATAACTTCTATGGAAGTTTTAAAATTGGCATCGGTAAACTGTTCAAGATCAGAATTCCTATACCGACTGTAAACACATTCCAGTAGAACGGATGATTTGAAAACTAGTAACTCTTCTTTAGCTTTACTCAACAACTGTAGAAGTATGATGTGTTTCTCTTGTAGAAATAGCAACGGGTCTTTTATATTGTCAACATTTTTTATACAAATATTTTGGGCTGATTTATTTAATGCCGTAACTCTATGCCATCTTGTAGAGGAACCGATAACACACGATATTTCTTTTTATTCAACACTTTCTTGTCATTGTCTATCATAATGTGTGAAGAAGAATGAGGTGTGTTTTGGCAAGTATGTTTTAGAAAGAGGGAATTTTTGTCAAATACTATGTTGCAATCCTCGCATTTAATACAAAACGAGAAGATGTGTATTAAGAATTTCACCAATGTGCGGAATATATTACCGCAGTAGGGACATGTTTTTTGTAAGCATGTTAAAGCATGCCTCCTTAAATTATATGGTTTGGAAAAACTCTTTCCACACTTAACACAAGATAGAGATGACATAATGTAAAAACTTACACAGAAAAAATTTAATCTTGGTCCGTTTGTGTCTTTTTAGCCTTCTTGCTTCTGGAAGGAACCCCTGGTTTATGTGATGGGGTAAATTCTATATTGTTAAAGTTGCCCCTTGCTCCTTTATATATTAACGCAAGATCACCATCTTAAAATAAAAACTAAAATATATTACATGCTAAGGGGGGGAAATAGAATAAAATATGTGTTGCTCTACATACCTTCATAAGTGAGAATATCTTCATCGCTCAACGCTTCTACAAATCGTTTAGGAAGGAACACTCTTATTAGAATTTCTTGGTCATGGAGCACTGCTGTCAGACCAGGACCAAACTTTGTATGTTCCACCTTCTTAAACGCTGCAATTGGATATGATTTGTTTTCTTCCAAATCGCCAATACGTTTATAAATAATGGATGGTGATCGTTCCAACAGCTTCTTCAAAATATTTGTAGACATTATTTTAGCTGAAATGTAGTTATAAATTTCTTCATACTTATAGTTTTTACGTGTAAAAACAAAAAAATCCATCATTCTATGCACCTGCCCATGTAAAAACAAAAAAAAATCCATCATCCTATGCACCTGCCTGATTGTACCGCATCCAGCGACCGCAAAGCGGATTCGTCAATATTTATATCCTACTTGTGCAGCGTTTTATCGAGGCTTATTGGAACTTTGCCGAGCGCTCTAGCTTACACGTTTGTCAAAATACCCACTTCTGGATAGCGAACTAGTCGGTTCCCCTGAGCTCCGAAGAGAATCAGAGGGTCTCCTCCTAGCCACATACACATAGGCATGGTGCGAGGACTTAATTGGATTTGAGAAGAATAGCTAACTAGTCGGTTCCTCTGAGCTCCGAAGAGAATCAGAGGGTCTCCTCCTAGACATAGGACTTAATTGGATTTGAAAAAATAGAAATTAAACTTACCCTGAGTGTTGTGAAGACGAACAAAGCTGGAGTTGTAGTGTACATTACTCCACTATTTATACTGTTTAAATGAGGTCCCCACCAAACACCCACTTGTTAGAAATACAAAGCTGATGAACATCCGGTGCGTGTGTGTGTATATATAAAAAAAAGATTATAAATTTTATTGACATCTTATTAACACATAATAAGATAAGAGGCGGCGAATTCAAAGCTGAGTACATCCTGTGTCTAGATAAAATATAAAGTAATAAACAAGATAAAGTCGGCTTGTTAGAAATAGCATTAGAGTGAATCATATCCTGTAATAAGATAAAATATAAAATCCTGTGGTAGATAAAATATAAAATAATAAGATAAAGTATGACTTGTTAGAAATAGCAGTAGAGTGAATCATATACTGTTGCGATAAGGTGTGTTTCTATACACCGCCTTTGTCTGATAAAAAGAATTAATCATTATAATAATTTTATATTTTAAAAAATAAGATTATGAATTTATTGAAATAATTTTAACACCATTAGTAGTACACACATTTCTACAATAATAATAATTTTTTATTTTAAAAATAAGATTAAAAAATTTATTGAAATAATTTTAACACATAATAAGATAACGTCAATCTTAACAAAGATGAGTAATAGAGTTAGTCATGTACTAACGCAATAGAATATCCGGTATACTGCCTTTGTCGGCTTGATAAAAAGAAAATAGAGTGAATTATATACGTTGCGATAAGAATATCCGGTGTGTGTATATAAAATTATAAACAGATAACAAAAACCAACTCATTTTAGGATGAATCATAATTTATTAGATCTTATAAAATAATACTTTAATATAGTAAAAAACAATTATAATTTATATATTTCTTTATATTTATTTACATTACTTTCTAGCTATTTTAATAACACATTTCTTATACATTTTACTAATATCTACGTAAAACAATTATAATTTATTATATCTTATAGAAATAACACATTATGATAAAATAATATTTTAATATAGCAAAAAAACAATTATAATTTATACATTTCTTTATATTCATATACATTACTTTCTAGCTATTTTAAATACATCTACGTACTAAACCATTCAATGGTGTTTATTCTATAAGCGTATCATGAATTATTAAACAAAAAGCATTTGTTTTTTGTGGAATTGGTCTATTAGTTTCAATGTGTATGTGAATGTCAACTACAGATGTATTTAACCTATCCGGCTGTCTTGCACAATTAATTACCACAAAGGGTGTTTGAGCAAATCCTTTTCTGTCAAATAACGACTCGATTCTTGTCATTCCATAATATTCTTGACGAAATCTAACATATTCTTCAAATAATGGTGAAATTTTACCCTCTTCCAAATTCAAATGCATGTCATTGTAGGGATACTTGTAATCGTTCAAATAAAGTTTAACGTTTCGTAGATCAGCAGGATCGAAAATAGATTTGTTCTGTGCCATATTATCTTTTCTATCGGTTTGAAAGGCTAAAATCACATATCTTGGTTTGAATAATTGATTTGATGTTTTCACATGCCAAGTGATTTTTATTAGTTGTAGGTAAATTCGGATATTCATGTAATTCTAAGGATCTAAAAGCTAGCGGTATCGGCTTACCACTCTTGATAATCTTATAAATATGTAGTTTCGCCTGGTCTGATAGCTTAATATGTGGAATATTCCAAACAACTTTCTCCAATGTAATAGTACAATCTTTAGCCGTTTGTGCATCACCAACAAGGGCATCCAAATCACTTCTGGAACTTTTTAATATTAATTCTTGTTTCACATTTACCAATTCTTATAATCCTCAAAGAAATTTAATAGATATCTAAGTGGTAGACAAACGTTGAAACGCTGGTCTGCATTAACTATAGTTGATGTGTTAGCCTCATTTGGGTCAACAATTCCAGCATTTTCCAAAGCTCTAATTTGAGAGGGGAAAAAGCATGCATATATTTTCAATGTGCTAGCAACACTATCAACTTCCACTGAATTAATTTCAAATCTAATTTCATCAAATAGAAATGCAAAAGCATTGTTTATTAGTTTGGCATAAGTAGCATTTTCAGCTTCGCCTTTCTCCAACTTGCCTTCGATGAACAGATAACTTTCACTTGGTAAAGTGTACACATCAGTTTGGAACATGGTGATGCGAATTTCATCATTATTTGAAAGGCCTGATGAGTTAAATGGCGTGTACGAATGATATTCATAGCTTTCAATATTGTCGTTGAAAGTAACCTCTTGATTAATGTTTAATATGTGATCCATATCTGTGCACTTTGTATCCTATTGATTTTAAAAACTTGACGTTGCTTATTGATAAAGGTCGACGTCGTTGTTGTTCACTTTCTGCTTTAGCACTGATGTTACTTTTTCCTTGTTTTGCTTTAAGTATAAAATTATTGCCCAAAGAAGAAGAAGAAAAAATGTTGTTAAAATCAATACCCATTATCCTTCCTTTATATGTAGACAAATTGTAATTCTTTCCTGTCTGAAGGATATCAAACGTCCGGCTTGATCTACCAATCTTACACTGATATTGTCGATATAATTTGTATTAATGGGTAGGTAAATAACTGGTGATGGAGTTTCCACTATTTTATAACCTGCTGCCACTAATGGTGAAAATGTGTGTACACTGTGACTTGGGTTTCCATTATTATATGATCCACTTACAATGTTACACTCAACACTGATCGCATTCACCGGATTTATATCTATAATATTGTTGGAGATGTGTGTTTTGTTCGGTGGTAAAATCACTTTATTGAACCCCAATAGTGGCCCAATACTGTGGGGTTGTGTAAAATCCACTTCAAATGTTGTTTTAAGCGAAGTCTTTAACGTATTGTGATTTGGCATTAAATGCAACACAAGCGACTTATTTTTGTTCAACAACAGCGTTCTAAGATATCTTTCAATAGCACCAATTTCATACGTACCAGTTGGCATTTCTATAACATATAATTTATTATCGAAATTGAAATGGAATTTATTGTTCACTCCAGCCTCCACATTTGGTATTGAATTGTACGTTTCTAGTCGTAATAGTCCAACACTATAATTTCTATTAGCATCCAATTCCAATGGTGGAAATATGGATGCATGCAATACAGAATCAAAACCAGGTAGAAGAAAAGAATAGCTAGACATTGTTTGCCGCTTGCTCTCTCAGCAGAAACTGTAAAGATAAATGGCCACAGTTCCAAGGGTTTCGCTTTTGATAGCGTTCTCTATTATAATAGATGTCACACTGTTTTAAATACTTTAACAATTCTTTAGGCTGTTTTAAATTACCAAAACTATCAAAATAGAACACTTTATTTCCCTTTTTAGAATATGCTGTCCAATGAGTACCAGTATTCTTTGAAGAATCCAAATTGATTATACCTTGTTCTTGAGTCCTAGGACGTGATGGTAGATTATCTCTCATGAATACGCCCCGGAAATGTGGTACATATTTGTTGGCAACCTTAGTTATATCATAATTTGTAAGTGCCCGATTTGGTAGATTTAATTTCTGTTGTAAGGTTTTAGATAAAGGCCTAAACCTTTTCCATACGGTTTCAGGTAGAGTCCTTGCCCAACCTTCTGTCCTTCCATAACCATATTGTGTCTTTTTTGTTCTTGAAGAGTTTTTTTCGCTTGATCTATGTCTTTTACTGCTCTCACTATGGTTGCCGCACCTCCAGCCAATGAACCTAACGCCGCCAGGCCTGCAAGTATTGGAATTAGCGGTAGTACGCCTCCTACCCATGGTTTCTTCCTCAATGGAATAACTCTTGGTGCTTTAATATTATTTGGTTTTGTTTTTAGGTAATCTTTAGCTTTTTTCAAAGCACATTTAACCGATTTCAACACATAACCGCTATTATTCTTTTTTCCAACTGCTGCTGCTTTTAATAATTGATTAAATGAAGGACGATGTCGCCGTTTGCCAGCTCCATATTTAACTTTAGCTTTCATTATATTTCCCACCAACAATGCACTGGTTTTCTCTGCGAGCGAAGAATCTTTAGCTAGGAGTATTTTCCAAGCTTCTTGTTCCAATATTTGATCGGCTTTATGTCTTGCTTCTAAATTTTTATGTTGTGAATATGCAATATCATGAGCTTTACAAGCATCATCTAATGGATTTATACCACTTTGATTCTTTGTTGTAATTTAGTTCCAGGGCCGCAAAATCTATAACCAGGGAGATGTAATTCAAAAGGAAGTTTATTGATTGCAGAGTCGATAACACCTCTTCCAACTACTCTAGCCATACTGACACTTGTCAGCATTTCATCATCTAATTGTAGATTGAATTTAGACCAACTATCCCTCACTCCCCACTGGCTGTATCTTACTGAACTAGTTGATCACCAAATCATTTTTTTAATCAGTCTGATTGAAAACATTATACAATAAACATGAGTGACGCTCTTCATTATTCCACATCTCTTTTACAGTTTAAAAGAAGTTTCAAACTGTTAGTGGGGCTAACAAAACATAATGGTGATAATTATAACGTTGTGGTGCAAATAGTAAAGAGACATATTGGAATCAATTTAACACTCGTTCATTGGCATCATCTACAGCAGAAATTTGGTGAGATCGTTTCATATTTTGGGAGGACGAAAAATATAAATGCAGATGTGACGATGCTTATGGAAGACAGCACCCTCTACATGTATCTTACGCATAAAAAGGGAAAAGTGTTAACACTTAAGGAAACAATAAAACAACAACACCAGATGTGATAATTAAAGAAATATATTTAAATAACCAAATAATGTCAATTATACATAATGCTTGGATAATTAACATTTTTTTACATAATTTAATGTTAATAATAACATTGGAAAATACTATGTATTTTACAGATGAAGTACATAATACTGAAAATGATAATTGTGTTGATATAGATATTAACAAACATAGTAATGTATTACTTGAAATACAACAATAAATGTTTTTTTTTCACTATACCAAGTCTTGTTTTTTGATCCATCCTTTACTGTTCATTTCTAAATACTTTACCAACACTTTATCATGTTTTCTTTGCAGTATTTTTTCAATTAAATAGACTTTATCATGTTTGACAGGAGATAATTCTTCACGATACCATTTACCTTGAATAATTTGGTTATTTTCATCTTGTAAAGTGTAAGTAGTTGGTTCTGTATTATGCACAGTATAAATGTAAAAAATTTCCGTAGACCAATTAGCCGTATAACCTTTGGCAAATACATTTTTAATCTTCGATATCCTAACAGCTGTGCCAACATTTAGAGGTTTCTTGCTGCTGCTGCTCTTTTGTTTAAATAAAATATTTTTCAATATACTTTTTTCATTTCCTTTATTAACTTCAACTGGTTTTATTTTAATTGCAGAGTGAATTGTATTATTGTATTCATCGACAATTGATGGTAATATATTTAAATATTTATACGAACCATTGTAATGAAACTGTTTATAAATTCTACCAGTTAATGATCTATTGAATCGTTCCACTATTGATGCTTTAGTCGATGAATAAGTACTATAATGATTTATGTTATGTTTTTTCATAAGCTGTTGAAATTTGGAATTATAAAATTCTAAACCCCTATCGGATTGAATATTTTTAGGCACTCTTCCAGATTGTTGGAATATCTTGTTCATAGCATTGGTAACATCATTAGCGTTTTTTGTCTTCACTGGCACAGCCCAAGCATATTTGGAAAAACAATCAATTACGGTTAAAATGAAAGTATTGTTTTTATTATACTTTGCATACTGCTTAACATGTAGTAAATCGATTTGCCAACAAGTCATCAATTCCTTTTAGTACAGTTTTTCTCCTTTTAAATCGAATTCTAGCAGGTGCCATTAACTCATCAACTATTTCTTTTTTTATCGTAGACATGTTTTCATGGATACTGAAGAAGGTCTCTAAGCATTTGTGTTGTCACATTCATATGTTCAGGCCATTCACTTATTCTATTTCTAATCGTAGCAAATATCTGATGCAAAAGGTTCCTTTCATTTTCCACTCTTTTACTGTCATAAACGTTGATGTATTCTTGAAGATATGATTTAGTGACGATATTTTCTTGAAGAATAAACTTTTCCAAATATTCTTTATTCACAACGTCCAATCCTTTTTTAGGCGTATTAACTCCTGTTATTGTTTTATGTTTGAAGTCTACATATGTATCATTGCCAATATTATAAATATCATACAAATCTTGATGATGATGTATTTCTGAAGATCTTCCAAATTTATCGATGGACATGTCCCCTATTTGCGCTGTTCCACTTAACTGATGTAACCATCTTCCTTCAGCTCACTTATAATTGAAATTATTTCATTTCCTAAACTATTATTTCCACTTTGTTCCGAGGCTAGACATAATTTTAATCTGTCCACCAATTCATTAGGATCGTTGTAGTATTCGTAGACTACATCATCATTTTTCATGAATCCATATCCTTTTTTGCTAGGTGTTACTGAGAATGGGAACAATTTTGATATGATTAAAGTATATTTTTTCCCTCGATTAGCATTAATTGGTTTCTCTTCACTATAATGTCTTCTATGAGCATTTGATAATAACAGAATTTCTTTGTATGATTTTAAATCACCATCGTTATAATGTTTGGGGTCTGTTTTAAACAGTAATTCATATAACCCCTTTGTTCCCTTAAATCTATGTTTATCAATAATGAAATCATTATTATTATTTATGGAAATTTCTTTATTACCTATTGTCATTTTTCCAGAATGAGTAAATTTTATACCATATTGTAAATCGCGTGCTGATTTCTTTAAGCTTATATAAGATTTTACCATTTCATAATCTTCCTCCTCTTCTTCTTCTTCTTCGTCTTCTTCTTCTTGTTTACTTATGCTATCATCCTCGTCTTCTTCTTCTTCTTCTTGTTTAATTATGCTACCATCCTCATCATCATCTATTTTAGGCTTTTTCCTAGCGTGTCTACTTATTTCTTCTAAAGGTTCTATAACTGGCTTCAATTGTTTTTTAATCAGACTCTCTTGTTCTTGTTCTTGATGTTTTAAAGCTTTATATTTGCGTTTTAACGATTTAACAGCTTTTACAATATTTCTTGTTGTTTTCACTGCGCGTTCCATCTTGAGACTACGGAGAAATCTAAATGTCCACAATATACATGTCAAAGCTTTTACGATATCTTCCATTATTTAACGGTTTATCCTTATCCATCACTAAAAACCCATATTTATCATCCCAACACAGACTGCATAGCTCTCTAAATTTGTTCCAACTCATATCCACGTTAACATGATCATCATAAATGTGTTTCAAGTTTAAATCATCCATTTTAAAGGCGATGATTACATTTGTATTATCGCGCAGGATATGTTTCTTGGAGTATGCATAGGTTTGTATTAGGTAGAATGTATCCACATTTTGATGTCTACCTCTGGTGAAGAATTCACTAATCACATTTTGACTATCTAAACCACAATCATCAAACACTATTACAGAATTAGGTTTAACATCTTGTGGACTAATGATGATGAATCTAAACAACGAATGATGTTGGGGAAAAGTGCACTATGTCTAAATAAACTTCTTTTTTCCAGGTTTGAATCATTATTTAGAACGGGTAAAACTAGACGCTGTTTCTTCAATTTCATCATCACATGCGCATGCACGTACTAAACCATATTTCTAGAGGGGTGTATATATAAATGCAAGGAAACATACTAATAGGATTTAGTTCACATTCATACACTGTATGTGTACCACCACCATCATGCATCCTCTAATAATTGACTTGCAGGGATATCAAAAAAGGAAAAGTTTTGATGATGATGATACGTTTATTGTTCGTGAGATGGCCATTGCTGACACAAACTTAAGCATCTTGGGATGTTGGATGTTTAAATTGCCCGACAATGCTAACAACTTATCCAGTGCTCCTAACCGATGGTTAATGAACAATCATCATGGAATTGCACAAGATGATGGTGATTTAGATTACGAACAGTTGGACCCCATTTTACAGAGGTACACTTTAGGTTGTACGTATTTGTTTTCTAAAGGATTGGAAAAGTGTTTATTTTTAGAAAAGAAACTGAATAAACCTGTATATGATTTACAAGATTTTGGGTGTCCCCCAATAAAAACATTGCCCCCAGTAAATCATTTTAAGTGTAATTTTCATAATAATACTAAGTATATTTGTTCACTTCAATGTGTGTATAGATTGGCCTCTTGGGCAAACATTAACAAATTTAAATTAGATCTTTTCAACTCTCAAGCTAGATTAAATACTTTTACTAGATGTAATAATTACAACTGTGTTAGTAGAGATGTGTTAGCTTTTAATGGATTTGTTTATATTAAAAAAGATACAATAGCATGTGTGTATTGTAATCTTGTATTAGATTTAAATATGGTAACCGATTGTCCTTGTACATTGCATAAAAAGGAAAGCCCATACTGTTATTATATGAAATATATACTTTAACACAAAACTAATGCAACACATCCAACAAGAGATTAGTTGTGTTTGTATTAGCAAGCTGTTACAATATAAAAGAAATGGAGGAGTGGACTTACGTTACATCACACCCTTTCTACCAACAATTTCTACAAGATTTCTCCAAAATTACCTTAGGAAAAGATGGAGCCGTTGCAGTTAAGTTCATGAGAATATACAATCGTCTGAAAGAATTGGAAAATTATTCTAAAGATTATATTAGAAAAAGCAAGCATAAACCTTTCCATTATATAGATTGTGTTTGGTCAAACCCAAAGTGTAAAGTAGGACCTGACACTTGCATATGTAGCCTTATCGGTCACTCATATTATAATATTATTAGAGACTTGGATGAAATTTACCATTGTAATTTTCTTGATGTAATTATAAAAACAAAACATAATAAATAATTTATATAGAACTGATTTGTAAGATAAACATAAAATAAACAAGTTTTCTTTTTGAAATAATTGTTTTATTATGACTACCTTATTGACACCATAATTAAATACATAAAAATACACAAAGTATTGAATATCAAAAAAATATTAAAGTGTTTAGCTAAATATTATAAAATAGTAGCCCTCGACTTGGATGACAGTTCACGGCTCAAAAACATTATTAAAGTCCTTAAAATGTATTTTAGCTAAAATATTATAAGTGTAAACATGAACAAAAAATATTAAAGTGTTTAGCTAAATATTATAAAATAGTAGCCCTCGACTTCGATGACAGTTCGCGGCTCAAAAACATTAAAGTCCTTAGAATGTGTTTATCTAAAATATTATAAGTGTAAACATGAACAAAAAATATTAAAGTGTTTAGGTAAATATTATAAAATAGTAGCCCTCGACTTGGATGACAGTTCACGGCTCAAAAACATTATTAAAGTCCTTAAAATGTTTCAAGCTAAATATTATAAGTGTAAACATGAACAAAAAATATTAAAGTGTTTAGCTAAATATTATAAAATAGTAGCCCTCGACTTGGATGACAGTTCACGGCTCAAAAACATTATTAAAGTCCTTAAAATGTATTTTAGCTAAAATATTATAAGTGTAAACATGAACAAAAAATATTAAAGTGTTTAGCTAAATATTATAAAACATAGCCGCAGGTCAGGCATGCCCATCTCCCGGCTCAAAAATATTCTTTTTACCTTAGATTGTTTTCAAGCTAGATTTTTCAAAACGTAGCCGCATGTCTCGCATGCCATCTCCCGGCTCAAAAATATTTTTTTTCCCTGGTTATAAAATCAGATGGGGGTCTCATCGTAATTTTGTAGCCGCGCGCCAGATCCCTGCCTTCGGGCGTAAATTCATAAGTGCCTGGGGCTCAAAAAAAATGGCCCTAGAACCGGTAATAAACATCTACATGTATTGTTAATAACATTCTAAGGACTGTAATATTGTTTTTGAGCCGCGAGATGGCTTCCAAGTCGTGAGCAAACATTTTATAATATTTAGCTAAGGACTTTAATATTTTTTGATACTCAATACTTTGTGTATTTTTATGGATTCTATTCATGTTTACACTTATAATATTTTAGATAAACACATTCTAAGGACTTTAACATTGTTTTCGAGCCGTGAGATGTCTTCCAAGTCGAGGGCTAATATATTATCATATTTAGCTAAACACTTTAATATTTTTTGATATTTTGTTCATGTTTAAATTATGATTACACTTATAATATTTAGCTAAACACATTCTAAGGAATTTAACATTGTTTTTGAGCCCTAAGATGGCATACAAGACTAGGGCTAAGTTTTTATAATATTTAGCTTGAAACACGTTAAGAACTGTAATATTGTTGTTGAGCCGTGAGATGACATCCGCCTCGAGGTCTAAGTGGTTATAAGATTTAGCTAAGGACTTTAATAATTTCTGATAGTATCATACAATACGATGAACAAATAATTTGTGTTTTTTAGGTATTGTAGACTATACTATGAACAAAGACTTTGATTTTTTTATGTATTGTTCTAAGGACATTCTAAGGACTTTAATATTTTTGTTAAGGCGTGAGATGACATCCCAGGACTAGGGCCAAATATATTATCATCCAATACCATAAACAAAGACTTTGTTTTTATTATGTATTGTTGGAAACATTCTACGGACTGTAATATTTTTCTTGAGCCGTGAGATGCATCCAAGACTATGTTTTTATAATATATAGCTAAACACATTTTAAGCAGTTTAATATTGTTTTTTAGCCGTGAGATGTGACATCCAAGTCGGGGGCTAAGTTTTTATAATATTTAGCAACAAACATTAAATATATTATCATCCTATACTATGAATAAAGACTTTGTTTTTTTTTAAGTCGAGGGCTAAGTTTTTATAATATTTAGCTAGAAACATTAAATATATTATCATCCAATACTATGAACAAAGTCTTTGATTTTTGTTTTTATGTATTGTTAGAAACATTCTAAGAACTTTAATATTGTTTTTTAGCCGTGAGATGATATGCATGTAGAGGGCTAATTTTTTATAATATTTAGCTAGAAACATGAAATATATTATATACTATGCATAAAAACTTTGTGTTTTTTTTTATGTATTGTTAGAAACATTCTAAGACTATGAATAAAGACTTTGTGTCTTTTTTATGTATTGTTAGAAACATTCTAAGGACTTTAATATTTCTGTCGAGCTGTGAGATGACATCGAGGGGGCTAAGTTATTATAATATTTAGCTAGAAACATTCTAAGGACTTTGATATTGTTTTTGAGCCGTGAGATGACATTCAAGACTAGGGCGAAGATTTTATAATATTCAGCTAGAAAAATTAAATATATTATCATCCAATACTATGAACAAAGACTTTGATTTTTTTATATATTGTTAGAAACATTCTAAGGACTTCTATATTGTTTTTTAGCCATGAGATGACATCCAAGTCGACGGTTAATATTTTATAATATTTAGCTAGAAACATTAAATATATTATCATCCAATACGATGAACAAATGCTTTGTGAATTTTTATGTATTTTGTTCATGTTTAAATTAAATTATCTTTACACTTATAATATTTCGTGAGATGACATACAAGACTAGGGCAAATATGTTATAATATTTAGCTACAAACATTAAATAAATTATCATTCAATACTATGAATAAAGACTTTTTGTTTTTTTTATGTATTGTTAGAAACATTCTAAGGACTGTAATTTTTTTGTTGAGCCGTGAGATGCATCCAAGATTACACACGCAACAAATAGTTATTAAATAGATTTTAAGGTTAGGTTTAGTTTTAAGTCTACTACGTACATATAACTTTACTAGTTTAGATATATATAATTTAAAATAAAAAAATAAAAAAAAGTGCGTATTTGGATGATGTATGTGAGTGATGATGTGACATGGTTTGTGGGATGCATAATAAAAAACTTAATTATATAAGAAAACATAATTAGGTATACATGCTTGCGAGGATGTGAGGGCGCGTGAAAAAGTGAATGAATGACTGGAATTTCTTAATTCTTTGGAACTGGAAAACTTAATTATATAAAAAATCGTTCAGTTTTAAATGAATGAATGAATTTTAAAATGTTAGTTTAATCGTTGTTTAATTTTGTTTAGATTTATTTTGTGTATCTTATTTTTTATTTTTTATTTTTGTATATTCTTAATATTTTGGTTAGTTAATTGTGAAGTAAGTCTCCCTCCAACAACAGAGTTTAAAGATTAGACCCCCACGTGTTGTGTCCACTGTAAGAAAAGAATTTGCCCTTTAACAACCCAAACACGTGTTTTCCCATCCATCTGGCCACATCCCTTTACCTAGTTTAAGAGTTTATGTAAAAATACACCTCAGTTAGTGTGAAACTAAGTTTCTGTACGAGTCTGTGTTGGCACACTGTCTGAAAAACGCATCCTGAAGATGGGCGAACGCCCGAAACCGGTCGATGACCACAAAATGAAGCAGGCTACCACGAAAAATGTCTCTGATTAAATATATTATCATCCATTACTATGAACATCTATTGTTTCACTTTTTTATGTGTATTAATACTAGTATAATATGTTTTTTCATGTTTTAATACGTGTGTATATTCTGTATTTTTTTACTTTTTTGAGTTTAGTACTACTATGTTTTATGTATTGTTTCATTTTTTTGTGTATTAATACTAGTATACTATGTTTTTTCATGTTTTAATACTTGTGTGTTTTGTAATTTTACTTTTATGTTTGGTACTAGTTTGTGTTAAAACAGGTATGTTTAATACTTGTGTTTTTTGTATTTTTACTTTTTACATGTAGCAAGACAGTTAACCCAGGACCAAACTTTGTAGCATCGTAAGTGTGAACAGTAGTACGTTGACATGTCCAAATTAATCCTTTAGGAGTGCTTGGCTTGAGCAAATTGCAACAATTGGCTTTGGAATGTCTTGTAACACATGAAGTGATACCTCCACGAATACCGGATTCAATCATAAGATGTTTATCATAATCGGTCAATAGTTCCAATTTTACTTGTGTATATTTCAAACAGGCGTCAAATACCAACCCAGGCGTTGTGAATTACCAGCTTGGCTCAATGCTGTAAATAGATTCACACACATTTCTAAACTGTTCAACTATGTCGCTTAAAAGAATTATGCCTGTTGTTAAATACAATTCTGTGTAATCTCTAAGTGTTTGTATATTGAAAGCGGTCCAGACTTGAAACTTCATATCATATAAACTAAATATACAAAGATCTACAACCTATGTTTTAAAACATTACTTTGGGAAAATTCCTTTTAACGCCACTTTTAGCGGAGTGTTGGGGTTACAGCTTCTCTAAAGTGATATCATAGTTGATTATACAATTCTATCATCCAAACAAAATTAATTAGAAATAAATAGATGGCCAAAATTCCAAGTTTTAAGACAAAATTAGTAAACCGGAAGTGCGCTTTTACTGAAAAGTTTTTTTCAGTTTTCGACGAATTTCATTAAATTTCGTACACAAACTATATTATTATTAATAGTCTTTATTACAAATAATGAAAAAAAAAATTAATTGAACTTCCAAAAACACCACCATAGTCAAAGACCGTCGGTGGAGACACAAACTATAATGTCAATTATAATTTTGAAAACTGGAGTAAAAGAAAGTTGTGTGAGTGTTTCACACCAGATTGTGTTTAGTTTTTTTTTAGGCCAAAGACAATTCTTATGAGTTTTTACATGTAAAAACAAAAAAATCCATCATCCTATGCACTTGCCCATGTAAAAACAAAAAAAAAAAAATCCATCATCCTATGCACCTGCCTGATTGTACCGCATCCAGCGACCGCAAAGCGGATTCGACAATATTTGTATCCTACTTGTGCAGCGTTTTATCGGGGCTGATTGGAACTTTGCCAAGCGCCCTAGCTTACACGTTCGTCAAAATACCCACTTCTGGATAGCGAACTAGTCGGTTCCCCTGAGCTCCGAAGAGAATCAGAGGGTCTCCTCCTAGACATAGGACTTAATTGGATTTGAAAAAATAGAAATTAAACTTACCCTGAGTGTTGTGAAGACGAACAAAACTGGAATTGTAATGTACATTACTCCACTATTAAATGAGGTCCCCACCAAACACCCACTTGTTAGAAATACAAAGCTAAGTAATAAACGATGAACATCCGGTGTGTGTGGTGTGTTGTGTGGTGGTGTGTGTATATAAAAAAGAGTGCTCTTGCTTCATTTGTGGTCATCGACCGTTTTGGCGTTCGCCCATCTTCAGGATTCGTTTTTTTCCAGAGCAGTGTGCCAACACAGACTCGTACAGAGACTTAGTTTCACACTAACTGAGGTGTTTTTTAAACACTAAACTCTTAAACTAGGTAAAGGGATGTGGCCAGATGGGTGGGAAAACACGTGTTTGGGTTGTTAAAGGGCAATTCTTTTCTTACAGTGGACGCGGGGGTCTAATCTTTAAACTCTGTTGTTGGAGGGAGACTTATTCACAATTAACTAACCAAAATATTAAGAATATACAAAAAATAAAAAATAAGATACACAAAATAAATCTAAATAAAATTAAACAACGATTAAAAACTAACATTTTAAAATTCATTCATTCGTTTAAAAGTGAACGATTTGTTATCTATTACCAGTTTCCGTTCAATAAATTAGAAATTCCAGTCATCTTTTCACTATTTTTTTTCACCCACCCCCACATCCTCGCAAGCATGTATACCTAATGATGGTTTTTCTTATATAATTAAGTTTTTTATTATGCATCCCACAAACCCCAAAAACCATGTCACATCATCACTCACATACATCATCCAAATACGCACTTTTTTTTTTTTTTTAAATATATATATATCTAAACTAGTAAAGATATATGTACATAGCAGATTTAAAACTAAACCTAACCTTAAAATCTATTTAAGAACTATTTGTTGCGTGTGTAATCTTTGGATGCAACTCACGGCTCAACAAAAAAATTACAGTCCTTAGAATGTTTCTAACAATACATAAAAAAAACAAAAAGTCTTTGTTCATAGTGTTGGATGATAATATATTTAATGTTTATAGCTAAATATTATGAAAACTTAGCCCTCGACTTAAAAAAAACAAAGTCTTTATTCATAGTATTGAATGATAATTTATTTAATGTTTGTAGCTAAATATTATAACATATTTGCCCTAGTCTTGTATGTCATCTCACGAAATATTATAAGTGTAAAGATAATTTAATTTAAACATGAACAAAATACATAAAAATTCACAAAGCATTTGTTCATCGTATTGGATGATAATATATTTAATGCCCCGTAGGGGGAAGTGGACTAGCCACTTCTTCAGGGATCTAGGCGTCCCTGCGGGTTTCCCAGCCTAACAACACTACAATACGCTCATACTGACATCCTTAACACTACACACTACACATAGGACCTGCAGAGGTAGTTGATGTGTGCAGCTACTTGGGTTCAGCACACCCACAGGTAAACTTGAGCTCCCCACCACACACATTCACTCACACCTGAACACTTGACACTTTACAGACGACCACACACACTGCATGAACAAGGACACGCACTCGTTGAGAGCTCGGAGTATAAATATCTCTCCCTCGTGCTTGCCGGCACGAGGCTTTGGGGCTAGGGTGGAAAAGGGGATCCTGGGCATTGAGGGAGACGACGACCTGCGGGCGTCCGATCCCAACACATGTCTTTGGCCTCGGCTTCACCCGAGAGCTCTACCTGGGGGATAGCCCGACTCCAGGAAGGCTAGGGAATTCCGCCTCAGGCGGGTTCCTAGGGTTAGGAGGGGGGCCGCGGGGGCACGGGCCGATGCTTCAGTGTTGGAACGCTGTCTTCCGCGGCACCTGACTATATCGAGGTGCGATGGTCTACCCGGACAGTAACCGGGTGCAGTTGATCGTCCGAGGAGGCGGGACCACGTGCTTCGATGAATCCCTATTGATTATTATGGATAATCAAAATTTCATTCCTGGGCCTAGCCCAACTTTTTCCAACTTACCTACAACCTATCCTCACCCTTTACCAAACAATCCCTTCCCGATATCCTATACCCTTCCCATAACAACTTCCTCTACCATGTCATCAATTTCCCAACCGACTGAAATAAATGGCAATCGACAAGGCTTGAAAATGGACAACACATCTGGAACATCATCTACTGGTATGCAGGTTACACTGCAACCATATATCCCATCTTCCCCGCCGAGGAAGAAAGCTAGGGGTGGCAACTGGAAGGAAAGAGAGGTAAGTTCAGAATTGTTTTTAGACTTAGAAAAAGAAAATTGGGGTCGTTTTTTTGTGATAAAAAAGAAAGAGGGAACATTCTCCAATGAATGTTCATTCAAACTTTATAAATTTATTAAAAGTACTTTGGGTAAAACGAAAAGCATCAGGAAGCTCAACGATGGTTCTATTTGCAATGAAGCAGATAAACGTAGTCAAATCGGTGCCATCATGAATCTACAGAAATACATGGATGCTGAATTGGAAGCCAGTCCCCACAAACGTTTAAATACTTCTCAAGGAGTAATCACTTGTAGGGACTTCCTCAACAGTAGTATAGAGGATATTAAAGAGGGTCTGGCCGACCAGGGTGTGGTAGAGGTGAGGCGAATAAAACGGAAGCAGGATGGATCCTTAGTTGACACTGCTTCCCTTGTCCTTACGTTTGACCGACCACGACCGCCACAGATTGTAGATGCCGCATTCTATAAATTGAAAGTACGCCCTTACATACCATCTCCTATGAAATGCTTTAAATGCCAAAAGTTTGGGCATACTTCGACAAAATGCAAGGTAACAGAGGCAATTTGTGAATGCGGTAAAACCAAGCACGACGGTGAATGCACACCACATGTGTGAACTGTGGCGGAGAATAAGCGCCAGGTCCTCGGGGTGCCCAATCTTAACCAAAGAAAAAAAAATTCAAAAAGTTAAGACTCTTCAACAATTGCCTTACCATGAAGTAAGGGCAATTGTTGAAAGCAAGTCATACGCAACGAAGGAAGTATCTTATGCCGAGAAATTGAGGGCGCCACTATCAGTGGCACACTTAATCTCAGCCCCTGTACATACCCAGGGGCAACAACAAAAAGGTCCATCCCCGGCCTTAAGGGGAACCATTGTAAAGGTGGGAGAAATCCCACCATCTAGCTCTTCCCCAGCCATGGGAGGAGCTATTAACAAGGTGGGAAAAACCCATCATCTAAACAAAACGCCCCTCAAGGGGCACTGGTAGCCAAAAGGCTGCCAACTATCACTCCCACTTCCAGTGGGTGTTATACAATGGTGGGATTAACCCCACCTAAACGAACGACTTCCGCCGGGGGGAAGTGGAAGGTGGTAAGTCCACCGAAACGCTATCCTAGGAGGAAGAGTCAAACGTTAATGTTGCCACCGTCTCACACTGTAAGTGTGAGGGGGAGGCCTATCAGAAGACCAACGTCCTTGGGCCAGAGTGCCCAATCCCCGAATCAGCAATGGCAGCTGATGGGGACGGACATAGAGGCTTCTGAGTCAGAGGGTGGAAGCACTTCCGACCACCCTCCTAGAAGAAGAAAAAAAGGCTGGCCAAAAGGCAAGCCGCGGACAAAGTGTGCCACTGAATAAATATAAGTATATCTAATTATGACTTCAGCATCCATGTATTTACGATTTAATACAAATATTATTAGGTCAAACG
Source organism: Triatoma infestans (assembly GCA_011037195.1). Lineage (NCBI taxonomy): Eukaryota > Metazoa > Arthropoda > Insecta > Hemiptera > Reduviidae > Triatoma > Triatoma infestans. Next base: position 90,694 of record JAAEAF010000826.1, read on the forward strand.
TTTTTGTTAAAACGTTAATAGGTACGACGAAGATCCTGCCACAAGTGGTTATTTCTATATATTAATATGTGTGAGTCCATTCTCCAATGGAATATGCGGGGCTATTCGACTAATTCAGAAGGGTTACGCCGAATGGTGGCGGAACACCGTCCATTTGGGTTGTGCCTCTAAGAAACTAAGATTCGCCCGGGGCAATCTATTCGAATCCCTGGGTATACCGTATATAACAAAGAGGTACAACCTGCCCCAGGTGGAAAGGCGCACGGCGGAGTGGCCGTATGTGTAAGGGATAATATTACCAGCAAGCGGCTACCCCTCCAAACCAACTTACAAGCTGTTGCCGTGCGTCTAGCTATACCACTGCAGGTCACTTTAGTTAGCATTTACCTACCAGATATATTCTGGCGGAGAAGTGACCTGGAGAATCTGCTGTCACAGCTCCCTTCCCCGGTGTTATTAATGGGTGATTTCAACGCTCATAACACCTGGTGGGGATCAGCTAAAACTGATGCGCGTGGCAGAACTCTTGAGGAAATTATAGACAATTTTAACATGATGCTCCTCAACAGTGGTGATGCAACACGCCTTAATGCACACTCAGGTGGTTTCAGTGTAATTGACCTGAGTGTAGCAACACCCACCATTGCTGTTCGCTTGGAATGGACCACACTGGATGACCTATACCATAGTGACCACTTTCCAATATTAGTATCGAGCTCCATCTCCAGGTCAGAATATGTGATACCCTGGAGATACGACATCAAAAAAGCAAACTGGCCTGCTTACGCCACCAGAGTGGTGACTCCAAATTTCACAGGGGATGTCACTCTTGATACAAACATGTTTACACAGGCGTTAGTTGATGCGGCCGCTAGTTCCATACCGACGGTTGGTGGGAGAGTCACAAGACCTCCCGTCTCGTGGTGGACTCCAGAATGCAATGTAGCAAATGCGGCCAAAAAGCAGGCTTTAAATAGATTTAAAAGGTATCCGACGGAGGAAAATCTAATTAACTTTAAAAGATTGAAAGCCAGGGAGAAGCGACTAATCAGACAAGCCAAAAAGGAAACCCTTACCTCCTACGTGTCTACAATCTCCACATCATCTACTTTAAAGGAGGTGTGGGATAAGATTAAAACTCTCTCTGGCAGTCGTAGAACCCCGTCGATACCAATACTAAAAATCAATGATGTCGTCGTCACCAAGCCGGAGGATGTGGCTGAGGCCTTTGCCAGACACTTTGCCAAAGTATCCAGCTCACAAGGGTATTCGGCCGAATTCCTCCGGCGAAAATGTGACGCGGAGCAACAGTTACTCGACTTTGACACCGCCATCAATGAAGCCTACAATGAACCGCTGACCATCCATGAACTTGAAAATGCATTAAAAAAATGTAAAGACTCTGCTCCAGGGATAGATAGAATCCCGTATGCTATGATAAGAAATATTGGCGCCGCCGGGAAGGAAGATCTTCTCCGGTTGTTCAATAGCATATGGGAGCTGGCCAATACCCTGATGGTTGGCGAGAGGCAATTATTATACCGATCCCTAAAGAAGGAAAAGACCCTAGCGACCCCTCTAGTTATAGACCCATTTCGTTGACTACCTGCTTGAGCAAGGTCCTCGAATCTATAATTAACTATAGATTGGTATACTTGTTAGAAATAAGAGGATTTTATAGCCAGCATCATGCGGGATTTCGCAGGTATCGTTCCACGTTAGATCAAATGAGCCATCTGGAGGCCTATGTGCAAA
>JAAEAF010000827.1:0-22528 GCA_011037195.1 Triatoma infestans
ATCGGGACTTGAAATGTCAGTCATTAATAAAACAAAAGCTAATGAAGGAACGTTGTCAATACCAGAAGGAAGAATCCACGTTATCCCCAGCTCATCTACTGATTCCTATTCTAAATTTTGCCAGATTTTTCGCTACAGTCATCATTTGTAACTGAAGAAATATGTTTTAACAGAACAAAGATTTAACATTTTGGACCCAACAATTCCACATGACGCAGATCACCAAGATTTTTTTTCATCTTTCATGTTTTTTCCCTTAAAAACATTTTTGATACATATTTCAGTATAGAACCTAGGAGCTAATGATGAAATGAAGGTCTACACTAAAATAAAGAAAAATAATTGGTTTTTATTTATTATTACCATTTCTTTTACACATTTTAAACATTTTTAGTTGAAAAACTTTTTATTGTTTCACATTAATTTTATGTTAATTCATGTTTAATGTTATAGTAATTCATATATTTTAATGTTCATAATTCACTTTGTTGAAGAAGTTATAGATATATTCAAATTTTATCCCATTGCCAGTTTACAGCCCCTTTTCTTCCATAAATTTGTTATAAAAATAATTTGTAAAGACAAATTTTATTTTATAAGTTTAATAAAAATTAAAAGTAAATTAAAGGCACCCCATTAGTGCCCAAATTATTAATTTTTTCGTTTCTTTTTATTTTGTCTATATTATTTGATCAGAAGAGGTGGAAATAATGCCAAAAAGAAAAAAAAAAAATTTTTAGCACTATCAGTATACTAAAGTACACTAAAAGGTACACTACTTTCTAAAGTACACTATGAGGTGTACCTTATAGTAGGCCCTCTGGGAACTAATGAGAGCAAAAATTGGAAAATTAATTCTCAGTACAATTTCAAAATAAAACTTTATTTGAACTACTTGACAGTTTATAAATATATACAGCACATCAGAGACATTTTCCGTGGTAGCCTGCTTCATTTGTGGTCATCGACCCGGTTTCAGGCGTTCGCCCAGCTTCAGATGCGTTTTTTCCAGACAGTGTGCGCAACACAGACTGTAAACAGAGACTTATTTTTCACACTACGGAGATCAAGACATTTTCCCGTTGAGGCCCTGCTGCATTTTGTGGTTCATCGCCCGTTTCTTGCTTCGCAACCATCTTCAGGATTCGTTTTTCAGACAGTGGCAACACGACTCGTACGAGACTTAGTTTCACACTAACTCAACTAATCTCTGTACGAGTCTGGTTTGGCACACGTCGGAAAAACGCATCCTGAAGATGGGCGAACGCCCGAACCGGTCGATGACCACAAAATTAAGCAGGCTACCACGGAAAAATGTCTCTGATGCTTTCCAGCTCGCGGGACCAACACCACCACAAATATACAGCACACTTGAAATATTAAAATAGTTAATTACTGTGAGTGATAGATAATTAATAAAACAATCTACACATAACCCAACTCACATTTTACGCACTCTGTACGCGCTTTTGTAGTGCAGTTAGCATCAGCACATCTTCTCCTTTTATTGTTAGCAATTTTTCCTACAAGATGATATCTTCTATCTAAAGCAATAGCTTTCGTTGATGATGATTTTGGTATTCTCCCTGGTCTTTTAGAAAGGTTTGCATATGTTTTTTTTAAATATACTTGGGCTATTTCTCTTCTGAAATCAATCTGCGGAATATCTCGAACAGCCTTTCTGTATAAAATCCTCGAATTATATGGATAGCTGCACCTAGAAGCCATGAGAACAGAGCCCAGTACCATTTTTGATTTCGGATGCTGATTCGATATTGACTAATATTTTGATCCATTCGATCTGTGCCTCCCATGTATTTGATTATATTGTGTTAAAAGAGCAGGACGTGCAACCTGAATATGTTTTTTATGCTTTTTGAGAATATCTTTTAACACTTGTTATCGGAGTAACGCCATATACATTAAATACCGCACACACAACTGAATTATCCTTTCACTTACATACCAATGTTCCATCAGTTTTTGCTTAGTGTATGTTCATAGTATCCTCTTTCTTTGCTCATGACTACACTTTTCTTTGAAACCATACATGTCGAAGGTATCCGGTTTTCTCTTATAGTACCTGTTGCTCCGTAACCATTAGCTTTTAAAAATGATAAGAGATTGAAGCTGGAGAAAAGATTATCAAATTATAGGCTAATTTCCTTTTTTCAGGAGGAAAATTTTTAATCATTGTAATCAGTGGTGCAGCTGCTTTCCCAAACTTTTTTTTCAGCCATTCTGTCGTGGGATATTGATTTACCTTGGTATATTTCAAAATCTACTAGATACCCATCTGGTGTATTTAGAGACCATATTTTGTAGCCAAAACGAATGGGCTTGCCACGGATAAATTGATTTATACCATGCCTGCCATAGTATTTAACCATGCTTTCGTCAAATGACAAATTCTGCTCTGGTATAAAATTTTCCATACATTTTTTGTTCAAGTTTTTCAACGTAAGGTCTTATTTTCCATACTTTGTCTCCAGCCATAAACTCTTCGTTATTTGCAAGGTGTAGGAAACGAAGAATTTGTTCAAAACGATTTCTTCTTATTGCCTGGCTCACTAGTTTATTGTGGGTATCATCTTGGTTCTTCCCAATACATTCTCTTTGATGGCAAGCTAACATAGCCACTCAAAATTAGAACACCAATAAAACACCTAATTTCTTCTGGGCTCACTTCTGGATTTGGCACATTCAAAAATAAAGCGTATCTATTTGTTTCATTAGTAATGTAGTCAATTAAGTCATTGTCTATAAACATTTCAAATAATTGTACTGTAGTCTTGTCTATAAATTTTTCATAATTTGGCGAAGGAAAATTTCTAGCCCTTTCATTGCTAATACCACATTAATGCGTGTACACTTGACGTTCTCCACTGGCTAATACCACATTTATGTGTATTGGACTAGCACTCCCGCACAGGCTAATACCACATATATTGGTTTGATGCTTTTTCGTATCTTTCCTATTCCCATATGAAAGTATATATTTTTTTACTTCTTCCAGTGACATCTATACATCCATAGTTATCCATAGAATATTTTTATTTCACTTAAATGGCAACAGATGGCAACAAACCTTTTTGCTAGTCTCTCATAATTGCGCCATCATTTTTAAATCTCTCATCGACATCTGTACAATTTTCACAATATTTTCTTTTGCCTATTATGTTATACTAAAATAAAAGATGGCAATAATCCCTTGCGACCTTTTTGTCGGCAAATTTCTTGGGTTTATTATCCATCCTTTTTCCAAACAACCCTTGTGTACCTACATATGTTTGTCATTGTAGTTTGCGTCTGTTTGAATAACTTCTCTTTTGCAGTTTTTCAATATAATTTTCTATTACTTAAACTTTTAGTATTTTATTATTTTCGAGTATACATTAGTTTTTATTGCGTTTTTTAGTTTTATCTGCATAATTTTTAAGTGTTTATAATTATTAAAAGTTAGGAAAATTGCAAGCAAGGCTTGTGTGTAGTGCCGTGTTTGGAGATATATCACACTAAACAAACATTCTAATTTTCTTTCAAGTGTTTTTTTTATTACGTTTTTAATTGTATATTTGTTTCAGATATTTTAAATATAATTTTTTGTTTTTTGGTATTTTTTTTTTTTTAACAAACCTTTAATAGAATTATATTAAGCTTTACTTACAGCTAAAAATTAGTTCACTGGAAATTTAGACAGTTACTAATCAAATAGAGATTTAAAAAGTTTAAAATAGGGATTTAAAAAGTTAAAGAGCGGATTTTAAAGCTTAAAGAGTTGTAAACAAAAAGTGGGGAAGAAACTACGACTGAGAAAAGAAATTTTCTTTAGAATTCATGGAGGGGACGACTCCAGTGAGACAGTCTAGCACGCAATGTACTAATACTTTCCACTAACTTAGCAAAGAAAGGGCTAGGTATGTACTCAAGGTCGCCCTTTATCCATTCATGGATTCTATTTTCTATCAGATCCTCGTAGAAGTTTTCTTGAGTAGCTTTTATTTCTGCTTCTGCCAACAATTGCCTTCTATTTAAATTGTCAGGATCTCCGCCAGTATCTTCATCTGCTGAATCCTCATCAGTAAGCAAATTGGCGTCAGGCGGAGCAATATATAAGTTTCCTATATGCTCGTTACTTTCACTATCCTCTTCAAATTCCACTATCCAATGCTTGCTGAACAGTCAAGCCTGGTTCAAGAATGGCTGCTAATGCCCTAAAAATATTTTATTCATTACTGATCGCTAAAAACTTAACTAAAAATGAGAGAAAAACTACTTACTTTATTTACGAACTGTTTCTAAAAAAAAAAAGACTATATTAGTGCCTAGTGTACCATTTATGGTACATCAAAGATTTTTGAAATATTTCATTATCACAAAAATATTTTAATGGAAAGTAAACAACAGTAAAACACTTATTAGTTTATCTAGTAATAAAATAAAAAGTTTTTCTCAAAATTAAATTATAATTATTTTCATAAAACTTACTTTTCGTCAACTGCGGCCATGTTTTTGATTGAAGAAAAAGTTAACACACTTTGTGACTCAATATCTCGGACAATACTCACTGTATGAATAAAAAATTTGAACTAAAAAATTGTATACACCCTGTAGAGTGTTGACAGGTTCTTGCAAGTCCATGCATGCAAACATTCCGTGCAAGTCTGTTCACAGTGGAAACTGTTTTGTGGGACATATAAGGTACGCTGGGAACTAATGGGTTTTAAAGGCAAAATAAAAACATAGCTGGCGGCTTTATTTAGTGCCGATCTGTTTGTAAATTCTCAGTAAGAGAACTAAAGTTCAGTTGTTAACAATAGTCATAAACAGTAGTAAAGTAAATAAAGTGAAGAGGTGCGCGCGTCTGAAGAGGGTAGTTCAGATTGAGTTAGTCAGCTCTGAAGCTAGTGGCAGGGCAGGTGTAAGTCAGTTTTTTGCCACTTTTTTTTGTGTGAGTGAGCCTAGGCGGATTTTCTTTTCCTGTAAAGTACAGTGAAATTATTAGTTTGGAGACTGTGGTAACCACGTTGTCGAGCTGAAAACTGCCGGAAAACAGTTGTCGAAAAACCGGAGGGAAGGATCTGTGACTGTCTCCCAACTGAAGAGAAAACTCCCGTGGAAAGTGGAAAACTCTGTGGACCTTATGATCATCACAACAAGTATTATCTGTGTTTTTTTAAGAAACTATACAATTAAACAACTTAAATTAATAAGTTTCTTTAGACTTTTCGTTTCCGTTTTAAGCAAAGAGATAAATTTATAAATTTGAATTCACTTACTGAAACCTGGCCAGGGAGTATTTTATTAACCTTCCGTTAGTCGCATGTTTCTGTGAGGTGCATAGGGAAACATTTTTTTTCCCGCGCCCAAGAGAGCGAGTGGGGGGAAACCTCATTTCGGGTAGCTTCCTATTTTTAGTAGTGATGGGCAAAACGACTCCGCCATCGGATTCGTTGGATTTGAATCGGTTCCAGGATCGGAACCGACTCCATAAACTCGTTCCACGGTTCCTTTTCCTTCAGGTTTTTTATTAAATTTTTTATATGTAATTAACTTCATCAGTTAGTAAAAAATTGCATTTTTTGCTAATAAACACACAGTACACTAATAATTAGCAATTATATATATGTAATTCCAATTATAATGGTAATTCCTAATGGTAGTGTGTAGTAAAAAAAGCTGGTCCCGGCTCTCATGTTAGAAACAGATTTTGTATGTTAAAAGAAAAATAATCTATTAAATATTAAAATATTTATATAATTAATTATAGCAAAAAGTAATCATGCACTTGTGCATTCAATTTAAAATTTAATCATTTATTGATTGAATTAATTTTTTAATCTAATTTAATCAATTCAATTTTGAATTGTTCAATTTTTAGTTGTGGAAAACTGATCTGTTGATTAAAAATTTAATTTTTAGTTACAACTAAACCAAATTTTACTATTGAATTATAATAAGTAAAGTTTGGGCGATTAAATTTTTAATTTTAGTTATGACCAATGATAGTTTTTTTAAATTTGATTTCTTATTTGATCGTTTGTAACTTAACACTGGCTCCAGCTCGGACTCTGACCAGTAACTGAAATCTGAAAACTGATTAATATTTTTAGTCTCCTCCACCTTCCATACCCACTTCTCATGCCCTTTAGAAATATTTTTTCATGAAATGAAACTTCATGTATCTCATTCATTTGTTATATATTTTTTTAGAGTGATTGCAACTTTTTTTTATTATTTTTCTGATTAACATTTCAAATAAACCTTGTAGAATATTTAAAAAATAAAATATATAAACGTAGAGAGCGATCTGGTGTTAGTAAAGTGAAGATGGATTCAGTTACAGGCACCATTGCCTTTGGAACGAGTTCGTGGAGTCGGTTCCATTTCAAGCGTTTCTACTGGCTAGATTCAGTGATTTGATTTATTCGTTCACTCCGGAACCAAATAATCTGAATCAACTCCGGTTTCGGGTCCAGACGGTTCCAGGGATTCAACCAATGAGAGTGCCCAGATTGGAGTCAGATTCAGAAAGTCGTTCCAAGTTCACTGCTGCCTGTAACTGAATCCATCTTCCCTTTTCTAACACCAGATAGCTCTCTATATGTATATATTTAGAAAAAATATTGAATATAATATAAGTTGAATATAATTTTTTGTCGAAATATAATTTATGCTTCTATGCAATGGAATTAATTCAGTATTAGTGTATACTGGTTATTCAATCTATGAAATATTGACCGTAAAAAATTATACTAGGAATTCACTCCCACCGCCCAACCATCTGTATTTTAAGCTCACCAGGATTGTTAGTATGGTTTGAGGTTACAAAATATTAAGTTAGAATCCTGTCACTGGTTCTTTCAACATGGCCACAACTCAGTTTAATACTTAATTTTCGTGCTATACCTGCCTTAATTTAATTTTAAATAATAAAAATTTCATTTAATTTTGCTGGAATCAGTTTATTTAAAAATAGGGATTTGAATCAACTCGTTCCGCTACTGGATTCGTTCCAGTGAACCGACTCCGCTCGAACTGTCCCATCACTAATTTGTAGTTCCCTCTTCGGTCAGTGTGCCCTTGGTTGCTGGCTCGCGTGGTTTGAAGCTGTGAAGGCGTTATTTCATGTGCTGGGTGCATGCGACCAATCGTGTGAGTAAATTTTTTTTTGTGTCTCTTGCTAATTTTCTTCTATGAACTCTATGTTTTACTACCACTCAGTCGTTTTTTCACCTATACTCATGTCAATTGTTTTGTATAATTCTTTACTGCTTCTCTCAAAGCATAATTTTCACCTATGAGGTGCATGCGACAAGTGGCGTCATTTTTGCTTCTATGGCAAAATATAAAAATAAAAAAAATTTTTCTTTAACCGTCTATTGCAGCGAAACTCGATCATCTCTCAACAAGTTCTCTTCAATATTCATTGAAGAGAGCTAAATTTCCCCTGATTCTCTTCTCCTCCATTATTTCAGAAGTTTTGGACTCAAAATTAAAGTTCCTACCCACTCAATAAAAGATTCTTTTATTTCTCTCAAAGAAGAAAATAAACAATTAAAAAGAGACGTGGATTATTTGAAGGAAGTTCAATTGAAAAATGAAAATCTTATGGAGGAATTAGACAATAATCCCGTCGGAGCAATTTAATTTTTAAAGGCATTAAGTGCAATTTAAACAAAAGTTTTACCCAGATTGTTACTGAGTTTTGTACCGAAGTATTAAAAGTTAATATACAAATCGAAAATATTCATGCTTTTCCACTCGGTTCTCCTGATTCTAATTGCCCAATAATGGTGTCGTTTATAAGACAACAAGATAAAATTAACGTTCTCAGTGCAGCCCGAATTTTGAGAAACTCTGGCTTTGTTATACATCAAGATTTATCCGTGGGTACAAGAATTAAGAGAAATAAACTCCTTTTAGTGCGCAAGGAGATTTCGAGATTAAATGGGCGCCTAAAAACTTTTCTCAAGTCTAATTGTTTGGTTGTTGAAGGAGAAAATTTTTTTTGGTGCAATCATACTGGAGTATTGTTTGGCAGAGTGAATGGGATTACCAAACTAAATGAAATAGTGGGAGCGGATCTTTCCGACTTTGTTTCATCTCTTATTGCCAACACTTTACCTAAGGATTACTTCCCTCAAAAAGGTGCTCGAAGAATCAATCAACCGGCGTTGTCATCTGCAAAAGGACCAGTTTCTTGAGGACTCGATGTCTGCCAGGAAGACGTGAATAAAAACTTTGACTCTGGTAAAAAAAAAGTTTTGACTAAGAATTTATCTTTTGTTTCTCTTAATATTGCTGGCTTAAAAAACAAGTTACATGATCATTTTTTTTTTAATTTTTTTCGTAAAAATGATGATGTATTTATTTTTCTAGAGACTTTTGTCACAGAAGATTGCTTTAGTTTTTATACAAGTTACTTTTCAGATTACAAATTAATTTGGGTACCAGCTATTAAACATTCTAAATATGGCCGTGCTATAGGTGGAGCTGTTTATGGTATTAAACTTAACATTTTTCAAAAGTTAGCTTATTTCTCTGAATATGCAGGCATCAGTTTTATAAATATTAGGAGAAGAAATTCACATATATCTGTAGTTCCAGTATATTTAAACTGTAATTTTTGGGATCGTGACTTTAACACTTTAAAAAACTTACTTCAGCACTTCTCAAGCAGACAAATAATTTTAATTGGTGATTTTAATTCCAGAATAGGGGACTCACAGACTCTTCCAGATGACTTGTTTGTAGATAATCCTAGGGTATTCCCTACTAGAACAACCAAAGATGGAATATTAAACAGTAACGGAACTCAACTGTTGGAACTATTTGATAATTTTGATTTAACTGTGTTGAATGGTCGTGTTTCAGGTGACTCGGAGGGTGAGTATACATTTATCGGTGCTATGGGCTCCTCAGTTATTGATCTTTGTGTGTTTCGTTTGAATGTATCCCCCTTGTTGAGAACTTTAAAATCATACCGGAAATATTTTCAGATCACCTCCCGCTTTCTTTAACGTTGAACCTGAAATCAGATTCTTACACCTCTCCTAACTCCTCCCAGCTGTTACCTCTCATACCTCAGTTGCCATGGTTACAAAGAAATAAAGAATGTTATAAAATGAATTTGGAAACACATATTTCTGAGATGTCCTCGTTCCCTGCTGATCCACAAAAATATGCGGATGTATTTACGTCTTGTATCTTAAGTTCCTGTTTTTCCTCTAAACATAATACTTCTTATATTCGGGCTTTTCGCAAAAAAACTTGGTTTGATTATGAATGCCTCCGTTGTAGGAAAAGATTGTTCAAATTATTAAACTTATTTCGTTCATCTAGCTCTGAAACAGTCAAAACTGCCTATTGTAATTTAAGAAGAGATTATAAGACACTTTGCTTTAATAAAAAAAAAGAATATTTTCAGTCAGTAGTAGACCAGTTTAAAGCAGTAAAAGACTCCAAAGACTTCTGGTATATGGTAAATACTTTTAAAACACAAAAATTTATCTGCGGTAATAATATTGATTTGGATGATTGGGTACTTCATTTTAAAACTTTGCTTAACCCTCCTTTAACCGATCCTGTTCTGTACGCGCAACCATATATTGCCTCTCCAGGTTTAGATTCTCCGTTTACTTATGAGGAACTGATTTTTGTTCTTACCACAGCTAAAAACAATAAAGCTCCAGGTCCTGATCAAATTGTTTACGAATTTTACAAACATGCTCCTGCAATATTTTTGGAGAAATTATTAGATTTTTTCAATTATATATATGAAATAGGAAGCACCCCGGCAACTTTTGGTCAGTCCATAATATTTCCATTATACAAACGAGGTGATGTCAATATACATTATTGTAGCCTCAGAAGTTGTTAATTAGTTACATACTAATTACAGGGGCATTTCCTGTTTAAATACTATGTGTAAAATCTTTACTGGTCTCCTACTCTCGCGCCTTGAAACATATATAAAGCAAAATAATTTATTAAGCGATTGCCAAACTGGTTTTAGAAAAGGATACTCGGCAATAGACAATTTATTTGTTTTAATTAATCTTATAAATATTAAATTCTTGACAAAAGGTCAAAACTCTATTGTTTTTTTGTTGATTTTAGTTCAGCATTTGATACAGTAGATCATAAATTGTTAATACTGAAACTTTTAAATCTTGGAATTTCTTCAAAATTTATTAACATTTTAAATAACCTGTATTCCAATTCGTGCTCTGCGGTGCGAGGGAGAGAGGACATTTCTGATTTTTTTGATGTGTCTGGAGGAGTAAGACAAGGCTGCCTTTTAAGCCCACTATTATTTTCTCTATTCATTGACGACCTACCTGACACCCTAGAGGGTGGAGTCTCCGTGGGTGACACTAAAGTCAAAGCGCTATTGTACGCGGACGATGTGGTCCTCATTTCCGATAGCCCTACAGGCTTACAATGGCATATCAATTCTTTACAAAAGTATTGCGACCAGTGGAACTTAAAAGTAAATTTATGCAAGTCGAAAGTGGTTGTCTTCAGGAAGGGCGGAAGACTTGGTTCCTTAGAAAAATGGAGATTTAAAGGTTCACTAATAGAGGTCACCAATTCTTATAAATATCTGGTGTTGTTTTAACATCTCGCCTTTCCTTTCGTCATCACTTGAATGACAAAATATCACAAGCTAAGTTAGGGCTGAATAGGGTCTGGTCCCGCTTTCTCTTTCACAATCAAGTTCCATTAAAATCCAAATATCAAGTCTTCAACACTGTACAGTGGTCAATATTATGTTATGCTGCCCAAGTCTGGGGCTACCAGCGTTATGAAGAATTAGAGCAATTTCAAAGATATTTTGTTAAAAAAGTGTTTGCTTTGCCCAGTTTTACTCCTAACTACATAATTCATCTTGAGGGCTCCATCAACACAGTTTTTTTCTTCACATTAAGTCTTCATATTAAATATTGCTCTAAAATTTTTTCTTCTCCTGATTCCCGTTTAATGAAGATTGTAGCCTCAGAAGTTGTTAAAAAGAATATTCTATTGTTTAAATGCTGGTCGGTTCTTTTGCAGAAATACTCAATAGAATTCAGTTTTAGTCTAGATAATTTATCAGACTGGAAAACTTATGCTTCAGTCTTGCTAGAGAAAATCAGAACAAGTGATCGGGAGGAGTCTGTGAGTCGTGCTCTGAAGTCTGATCGTTTCCTTCTTTATAAAGAGCTGTTGGATACTAATAGGGATCTCTCTACATATAATGTTGGTCTAAATGAAGAGGTTAATCTTAAAGATTTGAGTCTATTGTTCAAAATAAGGGGTGAATTACTCAATCTAAATTGTGTTCCATGGTGCAATAAAGACCAGGATAAAGAGTGGTGCCACTTGTGTAATCTAAATGAACGAGAGGATATGTTCCACTTTTTATGTCAATGTTCTGTACTGGCTCATATTCGTCAATTACACTTTGGAACAGGTTCACTTTCATCACAGTTTGTTATTTCTTACCTCTCCAATATAACTGATTGCCTTGTTTTTGTAAAATTTGTTCAACAAGCTCTAGATTATAGAAATAAAACCAATCATTAATACCTACAATTTCATAAGTAATAATTATAATAAAATAGTAATAGCAAAATAGTAATTTTCTTTGTTATATGCAATTTTGCTTTTCTTTTTATGTAAAATTAATAACCAAACTCTGGCAGACGGCTTCATGCCATGCTATGTAATACTAATTTACTAATTTTTGAATGTAATATTTTCTTTTAAATAAAGTGTATTATTATTATTATTATCCTAAGTTATTTTCATACATTACTCTTATATATTTTTTAATAGTTGTGATTTAGTTTAATACTGATCTGTTCTACAACAATAATTTAAAATAAATGTAATTGTACTCTATATCATACTCTTTATTTATTTATTTATATAGTTTATTGTAAACAATTTTTATTCTGGAAATATTTAGTTTAAGTTCATATTTTCTGTTGTTTCTATTTTTTATTGATTTGTATTTCAACCTTTATACAGACCCTGAAGAAGGCAATAAATTTGCCGAAACGTCGGTAGAAATTTAAAAAGAGTTCCTTTGTATGACCGAACCTCAAAATCCAATTTTCAACACTGTTTATATTTAAAAGATGCGTATTTACAGCTGCAAGTTGATGAAGCTAGCCTCTAGACCAGCAATTTTCCAAATGGTATTAGATCATACCCTACAAGGTATAAATCATTAGATGATATTTTAATTGGGGGAAAATCAAGAGGAGATTACTCAAAAACATTAAATCTCATCTTGTCACGGCTGGAAAATGTAATGTTAAACTAAACGTACAGAAAAGTCAATTTTTTTGTAGAATCAGAATTTTTAGGGTTTCATATTTCTGCAGCAGGTAAACAAACATCTAAAGAACAAATTAATAAAATTTTAAATTGTCCAGTTCCAAAAAATGTCACACAATTAAAGTCATATTTATCTATGTTGTCTTTATATAGAAATTTTATTCAAATGTGTCCTGAACTATTAGAACCGTTGTATAGGCGGCAAGAATGCTAAAATAACCAAGAACGGTGAAGAGGAGTTTCAATTTTGAAGTCACTCGTCGTCCTGGATCAAAGATGATGAATCATGTGTTTGTTACTTCTGGTTTTCCTGCATAGTGTCTTTTTCGAATTAGTGGTTCGGTTCTCTCGGGTCTGCATGAGCTCATTGTGAGATTCCATGGGTGTTACTTCCGGTTGGGTTCCTGCCGTGCAGCTTCTGGGAGCTCATTTAATTATTATCTACAATCATCAACCAAACAGTAACAGTGTATTGGTCAAGACTTAAGAGTTGGATGCACATACGAATAGTAATTAATCCAACCGTCGAAGCTAATTTAAAATCCGCTAGACATTTTACTGCTGCCAACTGAATTCGGTGAAGATTTTAACAAATGAAATTTGTGTATCGAATACAAAAATAATTGATATGAAACCAATTTGATGTGAATTTTTACTACAGTTTCCATAGTTTCAATCCATAGAACATCCGCCATCGCCTTGCAAACATTGTGTTGGTATGCACTGGTACAATCAATGGAAGCAGAAAATTCAGATAGAGCTTTTGCTTTTTGTTTTTTATTTTAAGCAGAATTAATAAATTATTTGTGACGTGGAATGCCGGATCAATACAATAGTAATTTAATATATGCTGGACCTTGAAAATCTAATTTTCATTTTGGTCTGATACTCCTTCCTTAGGGCTTAAATTGTCACCTAAAAGTACAAAAGACAAATTTAACGAAAAATTTATTGGCTATACCGAATTAAACAAAAGCGTAATTACTGTAATTTAGAATCAACATAATAAACTGACATTGTCGTCAGTTTAAAATTAAACGAGGCATTATAGTAAAAGAAAAAGGTGCCTGCTTGATCTTTCGCCATCAAATTTAAAATCTTTTGTCCTCTTGAACGTATCATTTTTCACTAATGACTTAAAAAAAAAAAAAACAATATACCAACTATGAAATTGAAATTCGAAATGGTTGAGAATGTCCTTTAGAAGTTATTCTATGTCACCAATAATATCATAGAACTATACCATGTCGTCATCTAGATATTCTAAGGAAGAACGATGCGCCAAACTTGTAGAATAGAATAATACTACACTGAAGTCAATATGCACACACAAATATCGACATGTTTTGATACGCTTTTTTCTGGGATTATTCGGCGGCATAGTCATAGAATATTTCTGCACTAAACCAAGCGACACGTACATTGTGGCATGTACATAGCACAAAAAAACCGAAGTTTGATTTTTATGGACATAAAATAGTCCTGCGCTTCAAGGGACGTAGTATCTGTTGTATATTTATATTTGTTTTCTTAATTAAATAACTAGACTTCTGGCAGACGGATATCCAACCCATTATGTTTAAAGATGTAATTTATGTTATTGTTTTCTGTATTTTTATATCAAATAAACGTTTATTCTATTCTCTTGAATAGGACGCACTACATGCCTATGCAATTCATGCCAGTTCGGTTGCTCTTAATTGTGAAAACCCAAGTTTGTTACTTCTGGTTTTCCTGCATAGTGTCTTTTTCGAATTAGTGGTTCGGTTCTCTCGGGTCTGCATGAGCTCATTGTGAGATTCCATGGGTGTTACTTCCGGTTGGGTTCCTGCCGTGCAGCTTCTGGGAGCTCATTTAATTATTATCTACAATCATCAACCAAACAGTAACAGTGTATTGGTCAAGACTTAAGAGTTGGATGCACATACGAATAATAATTAATAATAATAATAAAGATTTAATAAACACCGTTTAAGCATACTAATATAAACTAAAAATAAATAAATGGCGTAATAGTAAATAATAAACTAAAAATACATTAAACATACTAAATAATAAACATATTAATAATTAATCCTTATTCCTATTTTTGCCTCTCCTTTTTTCCCCGGCCCAGCACACATGAGTCTTCCAACATTGGCAACAAGGATTCTGGGTTTCATGGGTAAGCGCCATTATTTAGGCTTATTGAAAGTGATAATAAATAATATTTGCTTCCCATATTTATTTAATTTATATATTTATTTTTCCTATACGTTTAATATTTTAATTTCCCATTTGCTGTTCATAATATTAGATTATATATCGTCCACTCAGTATTTTCACACTTTAATTTTTGCTGTTTTTTATTATTATATCCGAGGTCTCTTACACCTCATTTCATCTTGTTAATTTTTCTAAAATTTATTGTACAGGCATTATTCTAATTAAATTCAGATTTGAATTTCAGCGATTGGAAATTTCGAGTCAGTACGAGTCAGTACCTCGATTTTCGTTGAGTTCGGTTATCGGCGGTTTGGGTTTCTTACAATTTTCCGCGAAAAATTTGTCGCGGTTTTCTTTGGCGTGCCCACGTGGCCCACGCCTTCTCCTGCTCAGTGTGGTGTCGATTCTCGTCGTGTGAGCATCATCCCGCGCGTCTAGCCAAACAATTCATTGCTTTCCAATATTTTTGTGCTCTTTTTTTTTTTTTTTATTGATTGCGAGTGCTAATATGTACTACGATTACATGTAAGTGATTACTGCGTGTACAGTAGTCGGTGTAATGTGTTTGCTTTATTTGTTTCAATTTTAAAATGTGAGAAGGTTGAAATTGAAATCGTTCTCAACATCAAATTTGTGGTATTCACTACGAGCTTGTCTGTTGTGCTTTTTGTTTCAGATTTGAAAGCTTAATATGACTTCTCAGGCGCATGCCTCAAACGCCTTGCCTACCGAAGACAAGGAGGCTCAACCCAAAGAGCAACCTAAAAATCCTCCTCCTGCTCCTAAGAACAAACCTGGATTGGGAAGTAGGAAAAAGAAAGCTGAAAACTTTAATAAGAATTAAGAAAATAAAGAAAAATAAAGAATTTGATGAAGAGCTACAAAATAAACACCTTAATTGGATTAGCCAGTTTAAGGTGTCGGAAGATGAAATTTTACAGCATAGAAACCGTGTACAATTGTACTCACCACCAATACAGGTGACAGTAGCAACTGGCGAATTTGCTAAAGTTGTTACTGAAGCGGTAAAAACCCTGTACTCTCCTTGTAAAATTCAACCAGCTTCACACGCTAGTAGTGGATAAAAGGCACGTTCTAGAACAACCGCCATGAAGCAATATGGCGGCCGTCTAGAATTTGCTCAAAGAATTATTTTTTAATTATAAAAATAAATTTTAAATTATCTGCTGCTGGATTTGGACCGATAACTTTCCGTACAGAAGTCAGATGTGTTATCCACTACACCACAGAGACCTTGTTGATATACCATGTACAAATGTAGCTGATATATAAATGAATGCACGTGTGTGTGTGTTTAGCTGCCGCGCCGGTTGACCTTGAACGATCGCCTTTCTCCCCTTCAGGCCGGGGGAAGGGGGTATTTAGTTCTATAACAAATTACATCAAGCAAAGCTATTGATTGTAAAGTTATATTACTAATTTTCCTCCTGCTCCTCCTCTTCTGGAAATAATTTGTTCAAGTCACAATGAATTTTGTAAGATAAAAAACCTACTATAACACACATACACGTATCTAGACCATCTTCAGTATCAGGATAAGACCATACACAATTATCATAATGCCCCTTAACAGGTCTTGTATGAAAAGTTCTAGAATAGTCCTCTAATCGATTCAAGTTTCTATATAAATCTACATAAGTCTTCGCTAAATCTGTATCAGATAAAGTAATTTTCGGAAATGTAGCCATAAACTTTTTATATTTGTTACTAAGTTTAATATCATTTAATTCAACTGCCATTGTATATACTAAATAATTATTAAAATGATCGTCTGATTTTATAATATAACGCTCAGTTACTGATGAGGTTTGAAAGTACAAGGAATGGCCGATTACTGGAAACGAATTTCATTAAGTAAGGAATATATAGAGTTTTGTTTAACATTTCCTTCTGTTACATTGGATGATTTGGATTTAGTGCTCGAATATGTTACTCTTTTAAATGATTTAAAAGAGTTAGAATAGTATTCTAAGACACATAGTGCAAAATCAAACAATCACCACTATATTAATTGTATATGGTCAAATCCTAAAGGTCCTGATACTTGCATATGTTGTGTAATATGTGCGATAGCTTACCGCGTTCAAAAACGATTGTACAGTTTATATGTTAAAAAAGTGGGGGCGAGGCCTCAGGAAAACTTGGGCTGTTTAGATGTAGTCAGTTCACATCAAGATGCAGAGTGAAACAGGTTTACAACTCATTACCAGCTATCCGTTAAACAGCAGCAAATCGAAGAATTTAATAACTGGTTTGACAGATGATGGTAAACCAATCGTGGCATTGAAAGCAGGCAAAAAAGGGATCATATATTTGGACATCGAAGACTGGCGCACAATACAGAATAATAGTAATATATTTAACAATTTCTTTAAAAAGAATAGCGAATATTCTTTAGATGAAATATCAATGCATAATGCAATAATATTTTTTGAGAAATTTACCCGCAAAAGTATTAGAATTCGGGAGCGACCAACATGGCTGGAAAATCTACTGAATTATCAACCTCCAACGGTTACTTTAATAAAAAATGAATATTTTAAATTAGAAAGTTTGAATCCAGTTATTAACAAACAGTTGAATTACTTGGAAAAACTTTGTACACCAATTGTATCAAAATTTTATACAATTTACAATTTTCGATTTTATACTGAAAATCAATAAAATATAATTTTTCAAAAAATGTATTTATTTTATTCACATTTTAAGCTATAAAAAATAACTATATTAGCAAATCCTTTTTATTTATCCACGATGGGGTTTGAAACCCTAACCACTTTACATAAAGTTTATTATTTTTACGTTTCAATATTTTCTCTACAAGATACACATTTTTTAAATCAGTTCTTTGTAATTCAGGTTTGTAGAAGGCTCCTCGAATTGGTTGTCCATTAAGATCTTCTAATAAGTAAGTATATGGGATTGTCTTCTGAACACTTTTGATTTTAAATAATTCTGTACTCCAATTTGGCGTATACCCTTTAGTAAATACAGTTCTACTCTTTGAAATACGTACATAATCTCCTTCATTAAAATGCGGTCTATCTTTACGTTTAGATTTAGAAGAGTAAACTTCAGCTAATAAGGATGGTGCATTCTCAGCATTTACTTCAGATGGTTTCATTCCAATAGTACGGTGTACTTTGTTATTATTCATAACCACTGAGATTATGACAAAATACTGGAACAAAACGTGGAATTTGAGATCTATAATTACAGCTATTATGAGCAGGGTCCCGATATTTCCCAGTTAAATGGCAGTGATCTATAACCTTTTCATCATTTTCTATAAAAGGTTTTTCGCACATATAACATGTAGTTGCTAACAAAAAGTTATTTCTTTCGTCAGTAGATAAACAATATGGAATATTTCTATTGTAAAGAATTTCAATTTTTTCTGCTACTTCCTTTAACTTCATTATACAATGCTTAACCGCGTCCTTACCCCTGTAAAGGTATGGAGCACTCGGTAAGTTATGCTCTATGTCTTGGATTTCATCAGATATTTTTACATATATACAGAAACTCATTGGCGTGTGCAAGTGAGTAGCCATACTGTACGATTTATGTAAATTTGGCCGGCATGTAAACAGGTTTTCTAGAATTGCCTCAAAATCAAGGTATATTACAACGGGAACTTTATGCATCCGTTCAACATTTACAAAATTAACGAACGGCTTTTTAAGTGGAAGTTCTACCCGAGCAGGTTTATGGGTGCCACAAATTAATTTATGCTGCTTAAAACGAGCTTTTCCATTATAACGCTTATCAAATTGTGAAAAGCAGCATATTAATTTTAATCTTCGGTTAGGCGTAATTTGGCTGCATATTAGTCTATTAAGACTTTTAATGTAAACAAAGTGATATTGATTATTTTTGTTTAAAATTAATAAATTTCTATGATCACGAAGTCTACTTTTACAAATCTTAAGAGGATAAACTTGATCTCTTTTATGTAAACCAAATATGTTAATAGATACATTATTTACTTTTTCAAAAATTGAGATGTCTTTTAATCGAGTGGGATACTGAATACAATTAAAATTATACTTCGATTCAAGCAAGCTTGAGTATTTGCGTCTTTCTTGATGGGTCAAAGCTCGATGTATTTCAAACTGTGATTTACTGGAAAATGCAATTCTGCAATCTGTGCACTATTAAAATAATAAAAAAACTTTTTACCAATATAATAAATGTACTAAATAATTGATATAAAAACAAAAAAAATACTTACATTTAACTTGTCCATTATTGGCTCCTCTAAGAACTAATGATTTTTCCTTTTTGTTGTAGATATATTGGTTTAGTCTGGGAGTTTGGACTATTCCTTAACGCCTTTTAGAGAATGCCTTAATGATTTTAGTAAAATTAAACTTAACAAAATTCTTATAATAAATTACTTAATTATAGACTTAAAGTTATTAATTATCTTATGAATATAATATTACAAGTAATTTACGAAAAAAATTAATCAAATTCTAATATAAAGGCATTATTATTTTTGTTTACCCCTTTGTATATTAGGGATAATGACAATGGTTGATAATCCTTAATCATTTCGTCTGTTACTTCATAACAATACGATTTTGGTAAGTAACATTTAAGCGGTTTATCAGAAGGATTATCTAAAACTAGGGAAATAGATTCACCGAATTTGGTATTTCCTTTATAAAATTTAATTATATTGTATTTTTTATTCTGTTCTAAGTCTTTTATAGACGTACTTATGTAATTGGAAATAGTTTTATTTAATGCAGATTTCAATGCGGAAGCCATCTACAAAAAATAACAAGTATAACATGATCTTAATAATAAACAAGTTATTAAGTTAATTAACTGTAATAGCTACTTACCTCAATACGGTATTTTGTTGCAAACTGGTAAGGTGCATTAAAATGACCTGCATTTTATACTAAATTGATCAAGGATTTGTTATTACTTTCTCTTATACCTTATAAGAGGAAGTAATGTGATCGTGAAGATTTTTTTTTATTACGATAACACGTAGTATATAAGCACTGAGCAAAATATATTACCCAACAAACAAAGTAATTACTTCAGATATCAACCGTGTAAGGAATTTTGAACTGTAAGTATGTTGTTATATATAATATAATAATATGTTTAACAAAAAAATAAGATACAAAAACATTTATTGCTTTGGGCTCAAGTCCGTCTGCAAGAGTTGCATATATAATATTCTAATTTATTTAGTTTATGTTGTTATATATAGTTTTAAATATTAATTCTTTTTAGAAATATAAAATGAGCGCCATTCCTAAATTACAGTTTGTAAAACTACAATCAACGGCGTTTGCTCCCACAAAAGGTACAACCAACTCTGCCGGCTTCGACTTAAGAAGTCCTTGCGATTGCACTGTTCCCGCTCGATGTAAACGTCTAATTTTTACTGATCTAAAAATTAAATTACCCAACGGCTGCTACGGCAGAATAGCTCCAAGATCGGGTCTGGCTTTACATCACCAACTGGATATTGGGGCTGGAGTTGTGGACGCCGATTATACGGGTAATATGGGAGTTCTAATTTTTAATCACGGGCCGGCTGATTTTCAGATTAGAGTGGGTGATTAAATTTCTCAACTAATCTGCGAAAAAATTTGTTACCCAATAATTGAAGAAGTAGCAAATTTAGATTTAGTTACAAATCGTGGAGAAAATGGATTTGGTTCCACGGGATAATTTTATTTTTCAATTATTGGAACACATTTTTTTTCCTCCGCCATTAGCCGATCCTTTGCTTATAATTAGAACTATATTATTAACCTTTGATAGGAGTGGCATTGAAGCAACAGCTATTAAGGAAGATGAAAAAGTTATTGTATTTTTGTTAACAGAAAAAATTTTTTGTCTGGGAAATATTGTCAACTGGTTACAAATGTAATTGGTAACAAGTTTAGAGGAGATATTTGCACACAATAAGATTTGCAAATGTTTTTCTTTAAACAATGTACAATATACATTTGTTTTTGTTCCAAGAATGTACGCTATCGACAATTATTCTTATGCCAAAAAAATTTGGTTTTTGAATAACAAAGTCAAAGTATATATAAAAGGAAGCTGTCTAGTCCCTATATTCCCATTATCATTAGGAAAAATGAAATCTTTAAAAATTTTATCTGTTAATAAAATTTTACAGTCAATAGCTTTTGATTTAATATAATCACGCATAACTATTTTATTTAATAAATTTAAACAATTATAACTTATTGTAACTTGTAAATAAACCAGTATTTTTTAAAGACACACCTCATTAAATTGTTAATACAGAACTTGTATTTTTTATTACTTATTATATACTCATATTAAAAAAATAAAAATAATGCATTAAGTACGTATAGTATGTATTTTTGTTTTTTCCTGTTTATAACCCAAAAAATTAATCATTTTATTTAATAATACACGCATACACAAGCATTTACTTAACTACAGACATATATAAGCGGAGAAAGGCGATCGTTCAAGGTCAACCGGCGCGGCAGCTAAACACACACACACACACACGTGAATTCATTTATATATCAGCTACATTTGTACATGGTATATCAACAAGGTCTCTGTGGTGTAGTGGATAACACACCTGACTTCTGTACGGAAAGTTCTCGGTTCAAATCCAGCAGCAGATAATTTAAAATTTATTTTTATAATTAAAAAATAATTCTTTGAGCAAATTCTAGACGGCCGCCATATTGCTTCATGGCGGTTGTTCTAGAACGTGCCTTTTATCCACTACTCACGCCAATCCAGTTGGAGTGTCCCTCCACTCGAATCTTTACTCGAGAGGTATGTGGAGTTTAGTTCTCGAGTGGGAAAGAAATTAAGCCAGCAAGCATTCTCCCTGTTGAGATTGAGGCCGGGAGAGGTGCACCCGCGCAACTCGTGGGATGTTATAAGCTGGATGACAGTCAAACAAGAACTGTTAGCTCCAGAGACTTGTCAGATACGGATCATACAATTTCGGCCATGTTAGATCTAGGGCTGGACACAGGCGACCCGTTGCATAACGAAGACATTGTGAAATGGCGTGGTTTAATTGACAGTTCTGCTTCGTTCAGCAGATATGTTCTGTTCTTACGAGACGTCTTCGGTAAGTTTTGGGGAGTACGACCGGTGTATAAATGTAGTCGTACAACTCAAACAGCGTGGTAGTTACTATGTGGACTTTAATGTATTAAAGCGAATTCGTGGCTAATTCCTACGAATTAAGTTTTGTAGTCTGCATAGACATTAAAACTACTCGAATTCTTTATTGCTGTGAAAATATCCTTTTTAAGTATATTTCTTCTTTTTAAGACACTATATATATGTGAAAAAATAAAATCAAGCTTGGCTGAAAAAACGGTTCATTTTATCACCATCTTATAATAAGACAATACTTCAGCCTAAATAAAACAAAAATTGAAACAAGTCAACATGGCAGAACCACTAGAACCTAAAAAGGAGTTAGAAAAAAGAAGAAATATACTTAAAAAGGATATTTTCACAGCAATAAATAATATGTAAAAAAGATCATATGACAAATACGTCAGAACCAAAATGAGCGGCAAATTAAATTTCAGTCCACCATCATACAGCCAAGTAGGCACTCTAATCGAATCTTTTTACAGACAAGAAATTATAAAAAAAATAATAAAGAAAAGTATGCAAAAGGAAACCATGTGGTCCTAATTAAAAATTTATGGCAGATTAAAGTTTTAGTTAAAATTAGACGAATTAGACATATAACAAACAATGTTAGCAAAACAAACAAATAACGAAGCCTATAAGACAAATTATATGTAAAAGCAGATTTTAATATGTACTCCTCTGAGGATGGCACGCTTAGTGCCGAAATGTAAGGGAAAAAAGAAAAATCTGTAAGACACTCTATATATGTGAAAAAATAAAATCAAGCATGGCTGAAAAAACGGTTCATTTTATCACCATCTTATAATAAGACAATACTTCAGCCTAA
>JAAEAF010000828.1:0-65567 GCA_011037195.1 Triatoma infestans
ATTTTTTTTTTTTTTTTTTTAACTTTTTATTTGTCATTTACAACTGTACTATGGTACAATAAGTAAATACGGTAAGGGTGGTAAATGGCGTGAGTGGCTTGAATGGTGATCATCCAGTGATGATCTCCATTAGTCAATAAGGTGATCGCGAGGCCAACGACGCCTCAGTCGCCTTCGGGGGTTGGAAGGAAGTGTGGTTGAGGATAAGTTAGCTGCTAATGGATTAGGATGTGTTGATAAGTTTTTGTGAAATTTATTGTAACGTGTTTTAGTAAGTTCGGATATAAAAGGAATTTTGAGATCTTTATGTATAGTTAGGTTACTGACATGGAATGGAAGCGTTTACAATGCGGCGGAGGATTTTAGATTGAAGAGTTTGTAATCGGTTGATATTAGATCGTTTAGCTGAACCATAAAGTTCAAGTCCGTAAGTCCATACAGGTGCTAGGAGGGATAGATACAGTCGTCTTTTATTATGAAGTGTTAGTTTTGACCGGTGATCAAGTAGTCTGGCTAGAAGCTTATATCTTTTGTTTAATTCTATGCGTTTAAGTCGTGTATGAGGATTCCAGGTGAGTCTCTTGTCGAGGTATAGTCCCAGGTACCGCACATGGTCGGCTGAAGGAATAGGAGAATTTTGTAAGTAGACAGGGGCAAGAGTTTTCCGTTTCAGTGTAAAGACTATGTATTTTGATTTATGTGGATTAATTTTTATTCGCCATTTTTGCAGCCAAGGTTCTAGTGAATTTAGATGTGATTGTAGAGAGCGGACAGAGAGCGTGGGATCATTGTGTGTGGAAAGAATTGCAGTGTCGTCAGCAAAGGTGTATATAGAAGTAGAGGGAAGTGTAGGTAAGTCGGATGTGTAGATTGAATAAAGTAGTGGGGCTAAGACACTGCCTTGAGGTACTCCAGCAAGAATAAGATGTATAGAGGATTCGGAAGTGCCTTCAATTATCTGGAAGAAGCGTTCGGAAAGATAGGATTTGAGAATGAGGTAATAAGTGCTAGGTAGAATTCGCCTGAGTTTTAATAGAAGACCTTCGTGCCATACACGATCGAAGGCCTGTGAAATGTCTAAAAACACTCCACCGCAAAACTCCTTGCGTTCAAGCGATGGTGTCTACTACTCGGTGAGCCTGCTGTATTGTAGAGTGGCGGCTGCGGAAACCAAATTGGTGGTTTGGTAGTACTTTCAGAGTCTCTACAATTTCTAGAAGACGCGAAAGAAGGAGTCTCTCAAATATTTTCCCTAGGATCGGAAGGAGGCTAATAGGACGGTAGGAAGAAGGCTGATGAGTTGGCTTTTTGAGTTTAGGTATCATTTTAATATTAGAGAATTTCCAAAGAATGGGATAATAAGTAGTTCGTAGTATTGAATTATATATGGTAGTGAGGAAGACTATAGCTTTTTTAGGTAGTTGGTGAAGAACTTGGGCTGTTATTGGATCGTATCCTGGGCTCTTATTTTTAGGAAGGTTGTTAATGGTCTGTTTGACTTGAGTGGGGTTAAATGCTTTAGGAGGAAGAGAAAGAGGTAAAGGTGCGTCCAGTTCTGTGTTAACTTCTGTAATGTGTTGTAAGTCGTAAATGTCAGGGTGTGGGATGAAGACAGAAGATAGGTGGGCTGCAAATAATTCTGCTTTTTCTTGGGCTGATTTGGCCCAAGCACCGTCAGTAGAACGAAGAGGTAAAGAGGTATGTTGGAATTTTAAAATTCGTCTAGTTGCCGTCCAAAGTGAGTTGTCGTCAGTGGTCAGTGATTTTGTATATTGGACATATTGATTATTGTAGTATTTGTGGAGTTCATTTTTAAGTTTTCTTGTAAGTTGATTAAATTGTTGTTTATGAGAGGGGTATCTTGTACGTTGCCAAAGAGACCTAGCTTGTCGTTTCTGAGTTATAAGAGATCTTATGTAAAGAGGAAGGTTGTTTGGTATTCGTCCAGTTTGTGTAGTTGTACAGTTTGTCGTCGCTTGCCTTATGCTTTGTTGTATAGCAGTTGTAAAGTTGTAAACTGCATCGTCTACTTGTTGAGGTGTTTTGAGAGACGTCTGAAGATTAATTTTTTGTTCGAGTAAATCCCTAAAGGAGTCCCAGTCAATCGGTCCGTTGATTAGTGTTGGCCTGGAAGGGGAGCGTTTAGGGTGTATGTCTATTGTAAGCATGACTGGACTGTGGTCAGATGATAGGTCATCTAAGGTGTATGCGTCGGTATGGAGGGATGAAATGTTAGAGCAGATGAAAAAGTCAAGAAGGTCAGGACGTTTGTTTAAAGCAGCAGGCCAGTAGGTTGGTTGAGAAGGAGAGATATAGGAGAAGTTAGTTTGAGAGAGAGCATTATAAAGGACACGTCCTCTTGGGTTCGCCACTCGACTTCCACAGCGAGGGTGTTTCGCGTTATAATCACCACCGCTTATGAATCGGGAGCCTAAAGATTGAAAGAAGGATAAAAATTGATTTTGATATATTGTTTGATTTGGAGGGCAATACACTGCAGCTATGGTATAATTAAAGGGTTCACTTTGAAGAGAGATAAGAGTGGGTTGTAGAGAGTAAGTAGCGTTGCTTGGGATAAGGAAATGAGTTAAAGAATTTCTTATAAGGATAGCGGAACCGCCATGTGCGGTACCATCAGGATGATCAGTGCGGTAAATTTTATAGTCAGTGATAAAGAAACGTGTTTTCTCTGTGAAGTGTGTCTCTGTTATGAGGGCAATGTCGATTCGTCTTTCATGTAGTAGGATATTTAATTCTTGTCTGTGGTTAGTCAGTCCGTTCGCATTCCATAACAGTATGGTGAGAGAGAATTGTGTGAGAGGCACTAAGGAGTAAGGCGAGGAAGTAAAGTGTTGACTACTGTGGTGAGGAGTGTTATGAGCGGTGTAAGGAGGCTTTTGAAATCTGAGAGGAAAGAGTTTAATACATTAGCGACATCAGATGTGGAAGGTTGAAGGAGTCTCTGAGGCGGCGGCGTCCCCGCGACCACCCGGGCATAGGTCAGATGATTGTTGTTGGCTGCTAGGGTGTCTTGGTGCGGTGATGTTGGGAGATATCTTGAAGACGCTGTAGGTTGTTGACTGGCAGTGTTTTCTTCTTTGGCTCTATTGATTGCAGACGGATGATTGTACACTGGTGGTCTTTTTCTGGAGCGTTGTAGTTCTCTATAAACTATGCACCCTTTGTAGCTAGCACTGTGTTGGTTATTACATAATGCACAAGTGGGTGGGGTTGCACTTGGTTTACCGCAGTCTTGTGTGAGATGGTCTCCGGCACATTTGACACAACGTGGTCGGTGTTGGCAATAACTTTTTGTGTGGCCATATTCCTGGCATCTCTTGCACTGAAATATGACGCGCTGCTTATGTGGTTCTTCTATTTTTATTTTCGTGTAGCATAGTAGCTCTATGTCAAATACTTCCTTGTTATTACTGTTAGGTTCAAGATCAACGAAGAAAAGAGGCAGTGTCTGTTTAGTGATTGGATGAATCACCGGCGTGATGTTGCGGGCCACATGTCCGAGTTCCGACAGTTCTTGTTTAATGAAATCAATGGGTGTACTTTGATGCAGATGTCTAATGACAATGCGATATGCTTTTTCTTGTTGTAGCTGGTATGTATGATAGTCTGCGTTCTTTCCCTTAAGGTAGTGGATGATGTTCCTGTAGCCATCCACAGTTTTAGGGTTAATAATAAGGTCTGTTGCTCGGGCTTTGCATGTAAAGTTGTTTGGTCCGGTTAACTGTGTGAGGGCTTTGCATAATTCTACATATTTTGTGACATTTTTTAGATAAATGGGGGGTGGTTTTGGGGTTCGCGGTGGCTCTGATGGTGTTGCGGTTTCCATGCCATTGTGGATGGCGAGGGGAGAGAATGGATTGTAGGTAAGTATATCTGGAGCTACTACTGTATTCTTCGTAGACGTTTGAAGTGTGCTATTTTGTTCTGAAAATAAGTTGGGTAGTTGTTTGGTGTCGAGTGATAATGGTTGGTTTCCGCTTGTGCGAGCACTTTTCTTTTTGCTTTTGGGTGGTGTATAGTTCTGGGAATTCGGTTTCCTTTTTGTTGGTTTTGAGGTAACTGAGGATGTGGATTCATTATCTGTTGAGGAAGTGGCATAGGTTGTATCATTAAGATTCATCATAGTGATAGTAAACAGCACGGAGAAAATTAAAGTTTATGGATGAGGAGGTTACTTTTTAATAGTGACGAGATTAATGTACAGAGAGAAGAGATTTTTTGTATATATATAAATTTACACGAACTCACAGTATTTAGAATAAAACTAACCAATAAACATAGAAAATATATACAATCATAATAATTACAACGGTCTCTAAATTTAGTTTATAATTTAAATGTCAAAAAAATTTATTTACACTTTAAGGTTAGGTGAATTTCACTTATTGTCACTGTACATAAAAAAAAAACTGATATTTCGCTCGCACAGGATTAATAATTGCTAAAAGTACTTACAGTTTATTGTAATAGTCACTAAATTTTCGCTTTTAAACTTCAAAATTTTCAAGATTTAAAACTGACAAATTTTTAGTAACTTTCACATATAACCATCCTTTAGGATATTAATACAAATTAGAAGCATTGTTAAAATTCCAAATTTGAAGAAAATCGATTAACCGGAATTGTGACTTTTACAGTTTTGGTTTTTGACTTTCTTTTTGAAAATTTTTTAAAAGTTGCAATTTTAAAGAAAATTTATAAATTGTATTAATTTGAGTGAGTGAAAGTTGTGTGAATGTTTCACACCAGTTTTTTTTTTGAACATTTCATTGGAAAAATTTATTTTACATGATTCTAATGGAATTAACGAAGTTTGATTTGTATTGCTGAAGTAAGTTTTTATTGAGGGGGCAGATTAAGACGCAGTCTAGCTGTAGTCTAACTAAAGTGTCCACATATTCAGGAAACCAGGACTTACAGGTAATGCAGAACTAACCTGTATTCATGTTACAATCTCGTACATTTCCCCATCATATTATATTATGTGTAAGACTACTTTCTAACATTTAAATAAATTATAAAAGTATTTGTTGACCGTTGAGAATTATGTTATGAAGAAATTTGGTGAGGATCGGTCAACAAAGAAATATTCAATTATGTCAACGTTTCGACAGAGTTTCCTGTGTTTATCAAGGCCTTAATATGTCGTCGTGGAGAAGTGGTGAAAGAATTTTTAAAACATTCTTTATTTTAAAACTTCTTTCTCCACATCTCCACGACGATATATTAAGGCCTTGATAAACACAGGAAACTCTGTCGAAACGTTGGCATAATTGAATGTTTCTTTCGTGACCGATCTCCATCAAATTTCTTCATAACATATTTAAATAAATTTACGTGAAAGTTGACAGTTAGAATTATAATTGTTTACCAATAGTTCTAATAATGTTGTGTTAGTGTGTTTCATAAAAGTTTTTCTTTAATTATTATTTTTATACTTCTGGCTTTTTGAAATAAGTAAAAGGGGAAAGTTAAACTGTACTATAAAATACGTCAAAAATGTCACAATTAACGACGAATTATGTACTTAGTACGACAGTTTATATGGATCTAAAGATAATTGATACTGAAGCAAAGTACGGTGTCGGCAGTAATTTATCATTATCATTTAGTTTAATTGCAGTGGTACTAGTATATGCTAGAAGATTGGAAGAGCTTTCCTCCTTGAAGGATGTACCAGTCATATGGGAATTTTTTGGAATGAGGAAGTGGATAGTTTTGCCAAATTAGGCGCCTCTCTCCCTTCATTGGTCCCGAGCCTGCTGTTGTATGTCTTAAAGATATAGGCCTTTTAAGCTTCCAGTCATGGATAGCTTCACAGCATTCATCCCTATGGATGAGGTCAGTGGGTTGTCGGCAGCCTAAGATAATCATTCGGTGGTCCGGGCCTTTCACGAACTTCTCCCAGACCTCATGTTTGATTACTTAGTCGGTATTGTGGGTACCTCTACATAATGGGAACTCATGCTAGGTCCCTTTTAAAGTTTGTAAGACAGAGGAAGAAACGCCCGTCCATCTTATGACAGAATGCTTGGGTTGTGAGGAAATTAGGGTCATGACCTTTGGACGGAACAGGATGTTTGTGGAAGAGGTTAGGCTATTTCCGTTTAAGGTTATGGTTGGTTATGTTCGGACTGCGGTAAATCTTAGGTGGGTTAGCCCCGAATCTGGATTTTCGTTCTAGATTCGGTTTGTTGTTTTTCTCTTGGGAAATTATATGGGCCTAGTGAGGGCTTTGGATAGCGTAGGGTTTCGTCCCTTCCTACAGACGAATAGTAATAATAGGTTTAGATACAATTTTATAAATTATCAGGTTACAAAAGGTATATGTTTGGTTGAGTCACTTTTGTTGTAAACGATGTTGTAAAAATAGGTTTTATTTTGCCTTTTATGAAAACAGAAGAATAATGTGCCAGACGGACTGTGTCCATGCCCATTATGTGTTATTACTATTATGATAAAATTTGTTTTGTACATATTATTGATAAATAAACACATTTAGAAAAATAAATAAATAAATAAATAAAACCCATTAATTTTCCATCTTGAATTTCTGGATATATGTAAATTTATAAATAGAATAACTATGATATAAATAACTTAATTAGTCTCGCATATAAACTGAAAAATAATTGCTTAATTAGCAATTTTGTATTAAATGAAAAAAAGCACGTCATATATGCTTTTTAATAAAATTATCAGTGGATGAATGAATATGAATGAATGTTTCCATTAATTAAGCGTAACTGCTATATTTATATTATAATATACATAATAACATTCGTAAAGCCATTCTGGAGTCTTTAAACAGCCATTTGTCAGAAAGAGTAGGATGTGACCAAGATGAGAAATAACTGTCAGAGCTCTCTCTTACTGTAACTTACATAGTTGTAATTGGCTTGTAATGATTAAAAAATGTATAATGTTCAATAATCTTCAAAAATTATTTCCTCATTCTTGAGGAACACGTAATCAATCAATTCCTGGTTCCCGCAAAAATTAATTTCCAAAATCCAACTAAATTGAAATTTGATAAAGTTTCAATAAACCAAGTTTCTAAGAAAATCCGGCGGAAACTTTATTGGGAAAATTTTGGAAAACTGCAAAAAATAAATCGTTGAATAAAGTATTACTTTTAACGGTCAACCGATTTTCTTTAAATGCGGAATTTTGGTGGTGTACTTAATTATTTTTGAAATTAAATGCAATTATGTATAATTGCATAGTTAACTGAAATGACACTTTAGAGGAAAGCCAAAGATCACCTCTTTTCCAGAACTCATATAAAAATGAATTTGAAGGAAAATAAAAGAGATTAGTGAACTACATACATGTAGAGATGTTTAAAACTCCCGCAAAATACTCCCAACTCGTATATTAGTATTGATATTGGCTCTCCTCATATTAAATTCTCCCAATATTTTAAATTTATGATTTCTCTTTAGTTAAAACTCCAATGAATGTCCCAAAATAGATGACCTCGCGCTTCTTTCGATTCTTTGTTATATCATATTGATAATAAATATATTCCATTTAACTGGGTTTTCGATCAGCTTGATCTCCTCCACTTGCTTAAACATGGTTGGTTTAATCTAAATTTCAGGCTGGTCAAATAAAAATTTACAGATATTAATGATAGTTATTTCTGCAATAATCTGCTCCGGAAGGTCGTTGTAAGGCTGTGTTAAACTTTATATACTATCCAATTTATAGAATGACTAATTCGCTTAGGCCGAGTGAATTTTAACTAAATTTTTAAGTCACCTTGCAAGCGGTCAGAGTTGCCACTCAATTAAGGTTAAGGTCTAATAAACATCCCCGGATTAATATTCCGGATTTGTAGAATTCTTTTACAAATTTGATTTTGATAGCTGATGCTCCTTATGTAAAGAGGGAAAAAAATGATATACTACTTTATTGGCGTCCTGACATGAACCATTTTTTTAGAGAAAAATCTCTTTATAAATATATATGTATCGGAATGGATACCTAAGAAGATAATGGAAAATCTTTTAAATATTGCTAATATTTCCAAATTAAAATATGTTGATTATTGTTGTATAATTAGATTGTTATAGGGGATACTGCACTGAGACGTGAAAGATCTATTGTGCCCAGCACCGAACAGTGAGCTGTAGAGGCTCCTAGAAAGAGCAAATTTAGGGGCGCACTACTAGACTCAAACCTGGGACCTCCGCGTTGCTAGTCCACAAACAGCGCGCTACCACTGAAGCTTACCTCTTCCCTTTATTATGTTTTAAACAAAGGTCTAACTATTTCGATCAGAAGAAAGAAAGAGCAGGCTGTCATAAAGAAGAAAGAAGCTTCGTTAATCAATTAGCAGGATGAACTCCCTTAGAAAAAGAAGAATATAGAGGAATACTCACTTAAGACATAGCAAATACAGACAACAGACATCTCGATAACGGATTGGGAAACATACTACGCATCCACCTGAATTGGACAAAAAAAAAAAAAAAATCTAACCCTAATTTGGGCAGAAGGGGAACTTAGTGAAAATTGTATTTGTGTCGATGTTAAGTGTGATAAAGTGAAATTAAACAAAATATTCGAACAGAATTCTAGGAAATTTCAGATTTAAAATCTGTGGCAAATTTGGAAAGTGAACAAGAATGGGTCTTGGGATCGAGTCCAGCAATGCTGCCCTTTTCTCTTCCTAGGTGCCTCTACAGCTCACTGCCGGATGATGGGCAGAGTTGTCTGTAGCTAGAGTTACGCTGGTTGCGGGCACGAAATGATGATTAATAAAACCAGAATTTGGAAATATGTCTAATTTTGTTACAGAATGTAAATTTTCGAACTTATATTCATTTTAAAGGATGAATAAAAAAGTGAAAACCAACAACATAATATTATTACAGAATTTTAGAATGTATGCAATATTTTAACAGCACGTGTGGTAGTGGCGTTTTGCGGTTTGCATTATTTAGGGCCGTGAATCCCTTCTATTTCTTTTTCATAAAAATAACACTTTTTTCTGTTGCAAATGTTGATATTTTGTGTTTTAAATACAAATCTGGTGTGAAACAGTCACAATCACACAGTTTCCTCTTATTGTAATTATTATAAATAATTGTAATTAACAAATTAAATTTACAATGTTTACTTAACCATTAGTTAGCCTAAATATTATTTTTAAATTGTAGAGATAAATAGTAACCATCATAGATGTTAGTTTTTTTAGGACATAAGGAACTACCTGAATATGATTACAGTGTAGTCTACTATGTCAGCATTTATATCAAATCCAAACAAAATTTAACCTAATCATAGCCCGCTTAGAATCCGGAGTTTTCTATTTTTGAATGGTTCTAGGTGTACCGTTTAATCAGTTTCCCATTGAAAATATATCAGATTGAAAGAAAATTTGTTAACCAGTAGTGCAGATTGGGTTATTCAATTTTCCATAATATTGTCGAAAATGACTGCCAAGGCTTTTTCTTAAACTCGTTGTACCTATACTGGTGCTAGTCTTTCAATTCTTTTCCGGAAATAGTTATTTGTTTTTTGTGAAGTGTTGCTCATAAAACATTGCAATAGAGAAAGTCGTGTGAGAAACCCCGACCAGGATTTTTTTTTTGTTGTAAAAATTCAGTTTCCTAATCATTAACAAATGATTGTTTCATGTATTTAAAAAAAACAATAAAACAATAAAAAAATGAAGGCTATTCCTTCTGTTTCCTACAAGGTGATCTAGATGACACAGCAATTAATTTGTGGTGGGGTTCGCTATTTTTTTTTGTATTGTGTTTTAAAAATCATATATAAACAGCTGTGGCCGTCTGATGCGGCAGCTTAATTCGTTTCAGCTTTACAAAATCATGGCTTCCTTCAAGACTTTTGTAAGTGATTCGTTTCTTTAAGTTATCAATAATTTTTGATGTATATTTAAATAAATTTGTACTTAAAGTATTAACATAACAATATGAATAATTAATCACTTCCAGATCTTTGTACTGGCTTTGTTTGCCGTCGCCATGGCGGTTGAAGACGTCAGAGACAAGAGAGGTAAGTTTATGCATAATAACTCCATAGCATAAAAAGTAACAAATAATTACAATTACTAATATAAGAAAACTACTGTCACCAGGTGTTCTGGGATATGGAGGTTACTACGGTGGTCTTGGAAGATCCGTCTTGCCATATGGTGGTTACGGTCTCGGATACGGACATCTCGGATACGGACAACTCGGCTACCACGGACTTGGATATGGACTAGGCGGATACAACTACGGACTAGGCGGCCATTACTACTACTGAGCTCTCAAGTCAACTCCTTCCACTTCATAGTTTCCCTTTAAAAAATAAATTGTTCATCTCACTTGCTCTGTTCATTGTCTTTAGCATATCAAAATTTCCTCCATGTTTTACAGTAATAAATCTTTCTATTTTTTACTTATTGTCTTGTTATTGTTTTACCTATTTAATGGTACCCAGCATAAAATATTTATCTGCAGTAAGTTATTTAAGCAACTACTGCATTGCTTGATGAAGGACTAAGATTTGTAAAGAGGCTCCATGATTGTTTCTCTTTTTTCTCATTTTTTTAATAATTGGTGATCATAGAATATGTTTGTGCAAATTAGATAGTGGCACAAAACATCCCCTTAATACTCTTCCACAAGCTCTATAACTCCAGAACTGTCATCTTCTCAGACCGCTAGGCTGCTTCTGCGAGCTATCATTTCCCACCAAGATTTTTTGGGTATCCACACGAAAGTTGATAGCCAAAATAAGTGTTTTTTTGTCTGGTATCTGGGCATTCAGGATATAAGGGTAACGAGATGGCAGATCGCCTTGCTTGGTAAGGTTCAAAGGAACCTTAATAGGATCTAAACTCTTTTGATGCATTTCTGGATGATTCAAAATTAGTGCAGCCATCAAAAAGTGAGTACAAATTAGATCACAAGAATGATGTGCAAAAACACTAGGCCAGAGTCCGGCGAAAAATTTTTATTATAGCTATCAGCCTAGGCTTACTATAGAACTACTCCAACAAGGCTCTGCGGCTATATAGATGACAGTAGGTCTGGCCACTGTAGACTTAAGAATTGCATGCATGGTCTTGACAATTGGCAAAGATATAAATATTAATCAATGTAGAAGTTCTCAGCCTGTGCAAGTTTTGTCAGAAAGAAGATGAAACACTGCAGCACATACTGTGATAGTGTGAAGTGCTCTCATATCAATTAAAATAAAATGTGCTAATTAAAATCTATGCATAATATTGCTGTTTCGTGTAATGATACTGATCGCTTCTGTCGTGAAACACTCACATGACTTTCTCTTACTACAGTTCTATTTATTATTATTTATACGTAGCTACAAATTTCACGTATAACTAAAAATGTAAATACGTACATCCGAAATATAATGTAAAAGTTCCGGTAAACCGATTTTCTTCAAACTAGGCCACACATTAAATTTGTATTAATATTATATATACAATAGCATCGTATAATACATTGTAATGGCCCTCTAGAGGAACGCTAATGTCACCTATCCCCCAGGAAAGCCCATTGAAAGACTTTTCCCGGAAAAATGTTTCAAATAAAGCAATTTTCATGATTAATTGATATATCACGTTTAACAAAAATCGTTGGTACCATTTTTGAGAAAATTGAAAAAAAATGAAAAAAATATTTTCAATAAAGTGGTACTTCCGGTTGAGGATTTTTACGCGTAACTTCCTATCGGATCCCATGATGTTACCCAAACTGAATGGCGCAGCTTTTAACCTGTAGTGGAGTTTGCTATTTATTTTTCTTATTTTTTACTTTTTATCTTTCGACGATTTTTTGTTTTCGAATAATCAACGAAGGAGATATTTAGAGATTGTTGGTTCCACCTCTTCTGATAATATAGAGAGGAAATTTGGATAACCGTCCATTAGAACTTTCAAACAACATCCAGAATTAAACAGATGGAGTCTGAATTAAAAAGCAATTCACAAACAAATAACACATAGCATAAGTAACTGGGTTATTTATAATGTGCTGAAGTTAATTCCGTCAAAGCATGGCTTCTGTTCATTAATTTTGGCTAGTTCAAGAGTTTCTCCATTGACAAATTGTGTATAGAAACGTTGACTTCCGCTTATAGCGTATCTTTTCGCACATCACACTGATTGATTGTATAGTTGAGATCATTTTATGTACGTATTGTAGGTGTTACAATAGTGAAGAAAACGCGAATTAAAAATGATAATTCTAAAATAAAATATTGGTTATATAGCAATAAATGTTCATGAAATATGTCTTTTAAAATATTGTTGAAGGATGAATGTAGATGGTAGAATTTTTGCTGTATCATTATCATTTCAGACGAGAGATTGGTTGTTGCTGTATCATTATCATTTCAGACGAGAGATTGGCTGTCACTCTTAAAGCCCATTCGCCAATACTTTGTAGTGGGCGTGACAGAAGGTGTCATACATAATTGGCATGCGCTTGAAGGCTCAGCCTTAATGCGGTGACTAATGGAATTTTTGAGTCCAGTTTGTGTGGCAAATTTGCTAGCGATTGGTTCCATTACATTAATCTATCAAGTTGATAGAAAATAATTTCAACGGAAATGTTATTGTTGAATTCCCTTCAACGGAGCAAACGGATTTCTTGATGGGATCCAAACGAAATAAAAGTTTTAACTGTCTGCAACCATTCGTTTTTGAATTAAGTATTTCTCACACCTACAAAACTCAGAACATTTTCACTAAACCAGTTTTTCACAATCAGGGAACCTCAGAATGCATATTTCTGGAGAAAACTCAATTTTCGAAAAAAGACAAGAAAACAAAAATCTAATCTTTTACTAGTGGATGTCAAAACAAAAATTTGTGTTCAAAATAGCGCAATCAGAACAAAACAAAAAAAGAGCGCTGTAAGTTCCAACCTGATATTTCATTTGACTTTCACAAGAGGACACTGATGTTGGTCCTGAAAAAAATCTGTTAATCTGAACTATAACTTTCCGGTACAGTAGTTTGTGAGATAGTCTATGGCCTTCCTAAACAGTCTTACACAATAGTTATAGCGTTCTCAGATAGCTATTAGTAGTGAGTGTATGGAATTAGATTTTCAATGCACGACACTCCTTCTGATAGGTAAATTTATCCATTCTTCAACAAATGCGGCGATTAAAACTTTTGAAGAAACCATTTTAGATGACCCTCGACGGAATCGCATTGGTATAATAGTGTGCAATTTAGCTGGTCCTGGATGAAGCTGATTTTTACATAGCTTTAATAGCATAGTTTAAGTATCATAAATCCATGGTACTATATATTAACTTGCAATAATTAATATAATATGACCGAGGGCTATATCCAAATCATAGGTAAACATGTAATAAAAAGTTGCTAAGTCTTTATTATTTTTTCGTGTGTCTTACGATTTACGGTAAAAGAGGAAGTATAATTTAATCGCGACAAATTTACTAAATTGAGTTTCACTGGAAATTCATTTCACAGGAAGTGAAAAATCGCAGAAAGCACAAATTTAATTTCTATTCAAATGTTTTCCTCTAAAGTGCCAAATGAAGTACAGAATACGATTTCTTCATGTAAATAATGTAAATTAGTGAGCATGTTTGAGTTAAAAAAAAAAAAAGGTTGGCCAAAAATCTCTTGACTTTCTGCTACCGCAGGACGTCCATCATCCAACATTTCTTGGGCGCCACTGTTTTTTAGAACGGGTGGACCTGGCACCCCGGCACGTGTATGAATGTTTATGGAATACGGATAGGTTTGGGAGCTTCATAGAGTGTGAGGAATATAGAGTGCTCCACTCTCTTGTGGATGGCGTCATTGTATTTTGATGGATGAATGTATTTGTGGGGATGAATGTGTTTATGAGGGTGGTTGTGTTTATGGGAAGGTTGGATTTATAGGGATGAATGTGTTTATGGGGGTTAAATGTATTTATAAGGATGCATGCTTTTTTTGCATAAGGATGCATGTTTTTGTTTGTAAGAATGAATGTATTTGTAAGGATGAATTTGCTTGCTAGGATGAATGTAAATATTGAAGAGTCGGATTTAGGGAAATAATGTGTTTATGGCTGTGTAATGATTTGGCAAGGTAAAGGAGTGAAGTAGCGTTGGGTTGAAATAAAAAGATTAACATAAAATTTTGTTCGTTTTTTTTGGGCAGGCTCATCCCCGCCTAATGAAATGCCTCCCGGTAAAATGCCCGTGGTCACCCGCAAATCAATTCGACCGACTACTCGCCAGAACGAAAAGACTGACTCTAATGCAGAAGAAACAAAAGTATCTACTACGCCATAATTGAAAAGCAGCAAGTGCAAATAGAGGCCTTAATCAAGGCACATCAAGAAGCGCTTTAACGCCATGATCAGCTTGAAGCACAGATTAAAGACCAGCAGGACACAATCAGACAGCAACAGGCGATGCTGCAACAACAGGCGCAACCTATTCAAACCCCAACAAAAACCAATCCGCCACAATTGCATAGACAGCTTCCTCAACAATCACAGGCTATACCATCCTCTTCAGTAGTGACACCAACTTCAAACTCGTTTGCACCTCTTGCCATACTTGCTGAAGAAGAAGAAATGCAAAAAAATCAAAGCAGCACAGAACCTATTCAACGAGCCATTGCCTATTTAAAAAAACCACCACCTATTTTTGTTAAGAATGTTCCTCATTATATGGAATTCTGTCGTATGTTAACTCAGGCATGTGGGATGGCAACTTTATATACAAATCACAAATCAATGAAACTATCGTGAATGCACGCATCTCTGATGCTTACAGATCCATTATTCGACATCTTCGTGAAATCAAAGAGACTTTCATTCAACGCAGGACAAAGCCTATCGCGTAGTGATTCGCAATTTTCATCACACAACTGATGTAAACATTATCAAAGATGAACTTGCATCCAAGTGGTTCCCAGCTAGAGCAGTGAACAATGTAATGCACCGAGCTACAAAAACTCCTCTACCTTTATTCTTTGTGGACCTTGAACCGCAGTCGATCAATGCTGACATATTCAATCTTCAGCAACTTTATCATACACATATAAAAGTTGAAGAGCCTAAGAAGCAAACGTTGCCAAGAGTATGGTCATACAAGAAGGTATTGCGAGCATCAGCCTCGCTGCG
This sequence comes from Triatoma infestans, assembly GCA_011037195.1. NCBI lineage: Eukaryota > Metazoa > Arthropoda > Insecta > Hemiptera > Reduviidae > Triatoma > Triatoma infestans. The sequence continues at coordinate 15,165 of JAAEAF010000828.1, forward strand.
TAAAATGCGCAGGCCTTCACTCTTCAGGAAGTTGTGGGAAGCAACGCGGAATGTGTTCTCTGTTCTCGAGGAACACACCCTGCTAACTATAAGGGCTGCTCCGTCTACAAGGTACGTCACCGGTTTCTGATCATCCTTCAGCTATGAGAAGAAGCCATTCTCAGACTCCATCAGCACCAACAATGTTCCAGCCAGCACCTCCGCCTCCAGCTCTACACTTACCATATGCATAAGTTACTAGAGACGGTCCAGCGGCGGAGATTCATTCCTTGTCAACTCCGTTACATCAATCATCCTCTCACGATATATCCCTGATTTTAAATAGCTTTTTATCTGACTTCAAAGCCACAATAAATCCACTCCTGACACTTCCGACCACAGCCCTTACCCAGTTCCTTCCCCGTCATGCACTCTAATGTCTCCTACAAATCACTCCTTAACTATTTTCCTCTGGAATGCTAATGGTTTGAACTCCAGCCTCAACGTACTTGACATATTACTAGACGAGAAACGCATTGAAGTGGCCCTCATCACAGAGACACACTTCACATCACGTTCCTTTCTGCACATTCCTGACTACATGACATACAGAAGTGGACTACATGATCATCCAGACAACATAGCCCATGGAGGTTCAGCCATCCTTATCCGCAGCAACATATCTCATCATTCCTTACCAAGTGTTTCCTCATCCTCCATACAATCTACAGCCATTTCCCTCCACACCGCACATTTTCAACTCAATATATCTTCAGTGTACTGTCCACCAGCTCAACCCATATCGTCCTCTGAATTCACTTCCTTCCTTCAGTCCCTCGGACCCAGATTTATCGCAGGTGGCGATTTCAATGCCAAGCACCTCAGTGAGGTTGTCGTACCCACAACACGTGGTATTACCCTCTCTTCAGTTCTTGCTAATGCTCATTATATTACAATATCCCCTCCTGGTCCTACCTACTGGCCCACATCCCTATCCCGCCTACCTGATCTACTAGGTTTCTTCATATCCTCTAGAATAAATAATACAATCTCTGTGATCCCTCCTCGGACCACTCCCGAGTACTCCTAATATTAGACACCAAACCTATCCCTAAACCTCCTACAGAAATCCTCATCAATGGACCTATTGACTGGAGCGAATTTCAACGACTTCTAGACGAAAACATCTTACTTAACGTAACTCTCAAAACTCCCAAAGAACTCGACGAAGCTGTTAACAACTTTACTGAGACAATACAACAGTCAATCTGGAACGCTACTGGACCGCCAAAACCAACCTCAAACTACACAGACAATTACTGTCTTCCACTTAATATACGAATACTTATTATTAAAAAAAAGAGTGCCAGAGCCATTTGGCAACGAACACGATACCCTTCGCACAAGTACGAATACAACAGATTTTCCAGACTACTTAAAACCGAACTAACAAACTTACGCAATGAAAGACAACAAAAGTACACCGAATCTCTTTCCACCAAAGACTTCTCTCTCTGGGCTGCGACAAAGAAAATACTCTCCTGGAGAACCCTCTCACACCCTCTTCTTCGCGACGATGGCACTTGGGCCAGAACTGAAGAGGAAAAAGCAAACCTCCTTGCCCAATATCTTTCCTCAATCTTTGTACCACACTCTGATACTCAGGATCCTGAACACACTGCCCAGGTAATTGAGAATCTTGTCATTACCTTCCAGTTATCTCTTCCTCCTAAAGCCATCTGTCTATCTCCAAACTTTCTCTCAAAAAATCCTCCGGATTCGATCTCATTTCAACTTAATTCTCCTTCATTTTTCTAAAAAAGCACTAATATTTCTAACCTACCTCTACAACCCAGTCCTTAGAACTACCCATTTCCCTTCTTTATGGAAATTTGCCACCATTATCCTTATACCTAAATCCAAAAAGCCCGTCATCCTACCGGCCAATCAGCTTACTACCTATCATGGGTAAGGTACTTGAATGGCTCCTCTTCAAACGAATCTTTCCTCTTTTAGAAGGTTTCTTTCCAAATAATCAGTTTGGTTTCCGTAACTCCCACTCAACAATTCACCAGTGCCACTGCCTTATTGATACCGTCTCATCTGCTCTTGAGCAGAAGCAGTATTGCCCTGGTGTCTTCTGGACATCGCTCAGGCGTTTGACCGGGTTTAGCATGCAGGTTTGTTGTGGAAGCTCAAGGGAGTCCTTCCCTCTACCTACTATATGATCCTAAAATCATACCTGTCTGATCGTTCCTTCTGGTTTCGTTCTGGCTCCTCCAGATCTTCTATCTTTCCAATCCATGCAGGCGTAACCCAATCCTTGCTCCTCTCCTATATATTGTCTATACTGCAGATATCCCTTCCCACCCAAAAACAATCCTTCATTCCTACGCTGATGACACATTGTTATTGCTCCAAATCCCGATCCTTTTTCCGCAACCCGTGCACTACAATCTGTCATCTCTCTACAAGACTGACTTATTGGGTGGAGAATAAAGGTCAATCCCACTAAAAGCAAATGCATATCCTTCACCCTCCGTCGCACTACTCTCCCGCCCATCCTCCTTCATGGGACCATAATACCGACAGTCGACAAAGTCATATATTTAGGACTTTATCTAGAAAAATGACTCACTTGGAATCCGCATACACGATTAAAAAGATTTGAACTAAACAGACGTTACAACTTCTCTCGAGACTACTTGACCGACGCTCTAAACTTCCCTTGAAAACAAAAGCCTTATCTACCACAGTATTATAAAGCCCCTCTGGACATACGGATGCGAGGTCTGGGATTCGACCAAGCATTCCAACTCCTATCGCATTCAAATTTTTCAATCCAAAACCTTCAGAAGAATTACCAATGCTCCCGTTCTATGTTTCCAACCTAACCCTTCACACTGACCTCACAATCCCTTTTGTCCATCAGTTCATAAAATTACGTTACAAGAAATTCCATGACCTCACATCTAACCATTCTAACCCTTTAGTCCAACAACTCTCTTCTCTTTCTATTCCACACAACCCTTCCAGAAGACTGAAACGCCACTGGCCGCGCGACCATCTAACTTCTTGTTAGCATTTTATAGCAATAATTAGGGAGTACCTCCACTGGGAGGCATCTCCTAACAAGACATTCACGCCCTTTTTTATGTCACTACTCATATTATTCACTCATACTGTCTGTATAGTTGTTTTTCTTATAATCCAAACAAAAAAAAAAAAAAAGGATCGTGAGGTCTTTTTTAGAAAAAAATAAAAAAAACTTAAATTCTTGCCAACGTTTCGACAAATATATTGTCTTTTTCAAGGCATAAAAAATAAAAAATAAAAACTATTAAATGATCATTAGAACATATTAAACTTGAAAAACTTATGTATAATTTTGTAAATAAAATTTGAGAAACCTCAACAACACAGAGAATAGTGAACAAAAAAAAAAAAATATGGTGGATTTGGAAAAAAAAATGGATTTTTTTTTTCACTATTCTCTGTGTTGTTGAGGTGTTCTCAATTTTTATTTACAAATTTACATAAGTTTTCAAGTTTGATATGTTTTAAAGATTATTTAATAGTTTTTATTTTTTATGCCTTAAAAAAGACAATATATTTGTCGAAACGTTGGCAAGAATTTAAGTTTTTTTATTTTTTTCAAAAAAAGACCGAAACTCACGATCCTTTTCCTTCATACAAGCAACGGTCGAGAAGAATCTTCCAAAAAAAATAGTTTTTTATTATTATTATTGTAAGAGTTCAATCGTTCCGTTCATATGGAGGGTTTTGTTATAAGCTGGGTGTCTGGGTGTCTGTTATAAGCTTTGTTATAAGTGAATGTGGTTCAGGTGCAAAGGACGATTGATGTTGTGCACCTTTCAAAATACAAAAAAAAAATGTAGTGAGAATCGTACGTTTGAACAGAATTTGTCATTTATAACTTCGTAAATTATAGGAAGAGAAGGTGATATGAGTGTTTCACACCAATTTTTTAGTTTTGGACAAAAGAAGTAGGGAGATAATGTCAATTTCTTTGAAAAAGGTTTCTTCGAAAATCCATGTTATTCCAAAGGAAACGAAATCTACTAGGATCCGGAAAGCTGAAATTGCTAGACGTCAAGACACACTCACTCTCTCTCTCTCTAATTCAATTTTATTGCATTATACATATATTTCCGTGGTGAAGTTAAAGGAAACTAATCACATACCGACTTTCAAGAAAAATAAAAATTTGCCCAAAACAACTATGAAAATTGCTGGAAAGTTAGTATTGGATTATTATAGTACGCTTATGTATTTCATGGTAATGGGTTCAAATCCCAGTTTGTGGTCTTGGATTTTAATAGAGGAATTTAGGTAAGCAATGTAAATTTGCTGTTTTGCCTCCGTGATAAACTTCACAAGGAATTCACTAATGAACCATATTGATCTCTGGCATGTAAGATCTCCCAAAATTGAGCTATTAAAATATTTACACTAAACTTCCATAACTATCCAGCCACAGATATTTAAACGCCAGATTGACGATACTTTGATTCCTCAAAATTTGCAACATGCAGAAATATTCAGAATTCTGGATTGTTGTAAGATTTATTAAAAGAAAACACACTTTAATAATAAACTTTTTATTATTTTACCCTTAATTAAAACTTTTAATTAAATTTGTAGGTTTACTTTTATTTAAGTTACATCAATACTTTATCTTAGGTGTATCTCAATTTGTTTCATCGATATAAGTAAACTTTAGAAACAATGTTAAACTTATATTTACACAATTTAATTTTTATGTTAAAATGCTTGTATTACTTTATTTTGGAATAAAATATAATATACAAGCTAAATCTTTATACTTTACAAAAAAAAAAAAAAATTTACTTCTGTGAGGCTACAACATTGGTTCATTTAGAATAAGTGGTAAATATTCATATTTTTCGTCTAATATAAATTTTAAATTTAGCAAAGTTCACTTCATTTTTCTAAGTTTTTTTTGACGAATCATTATATTTCTTGAATTATTGGTTATTAAGTAGGTCTGACATAATTTCCTTCTAGGCATGTTAATCTGGAGGTAACTTGTATCATTTCGATTCTAATATACTACTTTAAACTGTCCAAAAACTATTTCCACTTTCTGGTCACCACGCTTGACAACTTTAGGTTTTGTAAACAGCCACAAAACTCACTCCTTTTCCTGTTACTAACTTCATCAGGTGATCATTTTTGCATGTGGTGACTATTAGTAGCTTTGATATATTGTATAAGAAAGTTAGACTTGAAGAGCCCTAATTCTAGATTATCTTAGAAACTAAGAGTTGCTGTCACGGAAATCAGAATCACAGATTCTCCAGTCCTGTATACACAGCAATGAGCTTATACTTGAGTTTCACACCAATTTTATCCTTTTGTCCTGATTTGCCAGGTTACAAAAAAGCAGGCGTACATTATTCGCGACCTCTATAATCTCAGACACAAGTGGATCTAGATCTTCCGTACTTCAGCCAGTCTTCTATATCTTTCGTCAAACATCTGAAGAACAACATATGAAGAAATTCATAGTCGGAATCTGAACATCTTTTAGAAGTTCATTGGCACAACGGCATCTAATTCGACCTCTTTGTCTTCTTCCTTCCAACCTTAAAATTCTTGTCATTTCTGATTATGATCAGAACTTTCATCATCTCTCCTTCTCCAAGGTACTAGTGTTTGTTATTCTTCAAATACCTCAGTCATGTATAAGGAAATAAATCGTATGCGTTTCCAATTCTAGAGTCTTCGCCAATACACTGCTACTTGGCTGATGATTGTAGATAATAATTAAACGCTCGCAGAAGCTGCACGGCAGGAAACCAACTGGAAGTAACAATTAACTCTATTTCACAATAAACCAAGAGAACCAGATCCGCTTACTCTACAAAAGACCAGCTTATTCACACTATCCAGAAAAACCAGAAGTGGCAACTTGGGTTTTCACAATAAGGGCAACCAAACTGGCCTGAGCTGAATAGACAGATTTACACCATAAGAGTGCTCATTACAACTTGCTTAGTAGAGTGTTATATAGTGACTCTTTCCTCCGAGTGCTGGATACCGACTAACTTAGAGAGGAGAAAATGCATAGGTTACCCCCCTCTACTCTTAGGACGCAGCCTATAAATTATTATCATGATAGTACAATACTCCCCCTCAAAAATAAAATTATTGTTCGCCGTTGGCGGCAAATTTGAATTAGGTGCAACTTAGGTGCTTGTTCTTTAAGCAGGTGGAACTTAGTGTTCTCCGCATTTTTCACTCAGTTCTGGTCCCATTTGAACCCTTATTTTTTATTATTTCATGTCTCAAGAACTAAGAAATTTTTGGATGAATTAGCAGGATGAACTCCCTTATAAAAAGAAGAATATAGAGGAATATTTACTTTCGACCTAGCAAATATAGACAACAGATATCTCTATAACGGATTAGGAGACCTACGCATCCTCCTGAATTGGACAAAAAAAAAAATAAAATGACCCTAATTGGGGCAGAAGGGAAATTTAGTGAAAACTGTGTTAATGTCGGTGATAAGTGTGATAAAGTGAAATTAAACAAAATATTCGACAGAATTCTAGGAAATGTCAGGTTTAAAATCTGTGGCAAATTTAGAAAGTGAAAGTGAAAGAAATTTTTTGGGGTCATTTTTCGTCAGAATACGGTGCTTCTTATTTTAGGAGATGGGTTTCTACTTTCTACAGAAAGTAGAAGCACTTAACCATAAATAAACCCATTGAACATCCAGTTCACGTCGCATTTTCATTTATAAATTGTAGTCACGGGAATCGAACCAAGACCGCTTGCCAAAAGCAAGTGCGTAAACCAAAAAATAAATACAACCCATAATGTTCATCTGATAATGTCGTAATTAATAGGGCATATAGATCATTAGCATGGCTTCAGGAACTTTTTAATTGTAAAAACAATCCTCAGCCAGGAATCTCATTTTTGTAGGTATCACTCGCTTTAATTCTGAGGAGATTGAAATAAAAGTCAATAAATACAAAATAAAAATGTTTATTGCATCAAACGTGGAGAAAATAAGAAAATTTACAAAAAATAAAAAAGTAAGGTGATCATATTTTTAGAGCAAGATTGTGAAGTGTAGGAAGCTAACTTGAGGGTTTAGTAGTAGTAATGGCCGCCTAGTCCGTAGTTGTATCCGCCTAGTCCATATCCAAGTCCGTGGTAGCCGAGATGTCCGTATCCGAGACCGTAACCACCATATGGCAAGACGGATCTTCCAAGACCACCGTAGTAGCCTCCATATCCCAGAACACCTGGTGACAGTAGTTTTCTTATATTAGTAATTGTAATTATTTGTTACTTTTTATGCTATGGAGTTATTATGCATAAACTTACCTCTCTTGTCTCTGACTTCTTCAACCGCCATGGCGACGGCAAACAAAGCCAATACAAAGATCTGGAAGAGTTGGTAAAAGAAAATACTCATATATTTTCATATTTTGAGAAAAGTATGAACTAATTTTATAAACAAAGTTTTATTTGATTTTGTGGGCCGAGGTCAATTAAGAGAGATTCCTTGAGAGAGAGTGATCAGTACATTAGACGACTCTGTATTGTAACCCAGTTAAAGAATACACTTACTGCTGTACAATCATGCACTTAGGGCAAGCAGAAGTAGTTGTTTAGCTAGCCAGTTTTGATTGGACAAACTCACGTCCACTTTTACATTAACTTCTTCTTTAATACCGGATGTTCAGCGACATACCTAGCTGTAAAGCTGATCTAGATTGTAGGACGCTGCCACCCAGAGAAGACATCAAAATGCTTAATTGGTGGTCTCTAGAGTAGAAGGATGTCTAAACAAGTGTGGCAAAAGTTGTTTTTCAGGCATATTCGAAGGCTGGATCTTAGGCGACCATCAGAAGCCTAAATGGAATAAGTAACTTGCAGTGAAATAAGAAAAGTAAATGTAGAATGAGAAAAACAACAGGTTGTCCTGACAAAGGGAAAGAAAGAATAAACACAGATAAAGAAGAAAGGAAGTCAGAAGAGCCAGGCAGTATTAAATAATAACCCTGGAAATTATGGCCATGTCAAAACGATAGCTGTATACGTAGATTCGAAAAGTCTTGTTTTATTGATCATATTTCTGAGGAGAAGAAAAACGTGACGATCATAGATCCATATGGCGGGCAAAGTTGCTTCTAATGATGAAGAAAATAAGAAAATCGCTGCAAAATGGAAAATGTAAAATGTTTCAGAAAATTTGAAAAAAAAAAGTTCCCGAAGTGAGATATGTCCTATAGGTACCCCATCAATACATCTGATGTAATCTAAAATAATTCAAAAAGGTGACCCTAGAGAAGTGTTTTCATTGGAATAAAACTTTGGTTAGCAGATTTTTGATATTTTTTGTTTATTAGAGAAAATTTAACAGCAAAGAAGCCAACAGTCGGCGCTCAGCCAAACTTATTGATATTTAGATTAACTCTAACTTCATAAGTTAACCATAACTTCAATAAAACCTATTTTCTGGAAAAAAAATTCCAGTAACAAATATAGGTTTTATATAGGTTTGGACAATTAGTTTAAAGAAAATCGTTGCATCCAGTTTACAGAAAAACTTCAATAGCTCAGAAATCTATTTGTAAAGGCCATCTCCATCTTACTGCTTTTTCTTTAAATCTAGGAATTACTAGCAATGCTTTTGATGTACTTTAATATCAACTATTACCATCGTACATTCTACTGAAATAGTTAAAATTCACTATAGAAAAGCCTAATGTTCCACTTATTCTCAGAAACGTTCAAAAAATCAATTTTCGTAGGAAATGGAGGTAATATTATAAAAGAATATTATAATATAGTTAGTATGCGAATTTGATAAAAACATCTTCGGAGTCATTTTCTGAAGAAAAATGCGGAAAAAAAACAAAAAAACTTTCCATAAAGTCGCTCTACCGGATGACGTAAATTGTTAAAAAACGTTTCGTGATGGATATAATGATGGTACTTAAACGAAATAACAACTTCGAGATTAATGCGATTTTTTTTTTTTTTGGTCCTGAGTTATTTTGCTCATATTATAAGCAGACAGATATAAAAACTTCAGTCGTAAAAAAAAAGCAAAAAAAAAACATGATTTTATTACTCAAAAGATGGAAATAAATCATCTGAATTTCCGGTAAAATGTGAATTTCGAAAATTTTGACACGATTACAATAATTTCACCTACAAAATTAGGAGAATGTAAAAATTATACACATAACGAGGAAATTAAAAATTTTCATAATCTTTGTTATCATAAAGGAAATTGGTTGAAGTTTTCGGCTACGAAACTCAAGCGGAAGTTGTTTACAATAATAGTTTCTTTTTTTTTTACATTCTTTTACTGGCTGGTAAATTGTCAATATCGAAGTCTCACCAGAAATACATGTTTTGAGGTCTCCGGAGTGGAACAAGTGGCGGAGTAGAAATTGGTCTGTGTATGTGGTCAGTATAACTCAAAAATAGAATATTGTAGAAAGTTCAAACTCCATATTTAGTTTGGAGTGGCAGCATTAGGACCCAATAACAAGATTGCAACAAAATCTTTAGATTGATAACAATTGATATAAAATTGAAGGCAAATAAACATGTAGTAAAAATATTATAACTTTGAAGAATATTGGTGAAACTACAACTCTATAAACTGCAGGAATAGATAGTCGTGTGTTTCACACCGGATTTTTTTTTTTTTTTTTTTTAAGGATAGCTTTTTTGTTTATTTACTTAAGTGCCTATGCAATATATTGGGTGCAATTCTTAAAACGGTTTATCACAAAATCGTATTCATGGTGGGGGACATAATGTATTCACGTTTTATTGGTTGATAAGGTCCTCTAATTTCGAAAAGCAAATCATGAAAAAAGATGAAAATTATGGACAACGCTAAGTTAGTGTTTCATATCGAATTCATAAAAATTTCGTACCAAATTCAAATTACATTATAACTAGATACAAAGAAATGATGAATTCATAAACAAATTATTGTAAAAAAAAAAAATAATAATAATAATAATAATTATATATAAAATTAATTGAATACTTACAATCTTGAATGAAGCCATTGGTCCGTTAAGTTTGAACGAATTAAGCTGAATTATCCACTTGACCGAGCCGTTTATATATGATTTTTCAAAACTAAAAACACCCCACCTATTATTTATTGTGAATTCCCATCCAGATCACCTTGTCCACAGGATCTTACTGTTTATGTCTTCCAATGGGAAAAAAAGAAAGAAAAGAATTAACTGAGAATAATTTATCATTGTTTTTGTAGTTTTCCTTTCCTTTCTCTCATTTCAGGTATAATTGTTTTTTGTTTTGTTTTATCGTAAATAAAATAAATTAAATCATACATGTTTTATTTTTATACCAATTATTAACTTAACAGTTATTAATTATTATTGTTAATTATTTACACTTTGTGTTGTTGAAGAAAGATATTTGAATTCAAATATCTACTGTGAACATAGCAAATTGTTGAAATTGATCTTTTCCACCGGAAATATATTTGTTTTGTGATCCGCTTAAGGGTAAAAACAATCTGGAGGGGGCGAAACACTAATTACTAATTACTATTGACAAATTTTTGTCAACCACATAAATATAGTAATTGAAGGATAGAGCATTAAATCATGTACCTGAATGTAATTACATTGTGATACCACCAGACAATGCTTCAATCAACCCTCAAGATCAAGCTACATAAATGTATTCCTTAAGTGATGTTTCAAAAATTTCTTGGTTTGGCTTTGGTTTTTAAAATAGTGAAACTATTCAAAAAACAAAAATTTTCCTTTCTGATCCTACAATTGTCCAACATAAACGGAAATATAAAATTTGAGCTTCTAGAGATTTTCCATTTTTTTTGTAACAAACGGAAACAAACATACATACAAGTCATTTCTAAAAACATATAATATATATTTTTTTGTTTATTCTCAAGAGATCATAAAACTTATATTTCCGGCGGATATTCAGTTTCGAAAAAAATTTAAAAAAGCTCAAAAAGTCGATATTTCACTAACGTAATTTTAAAAGGAGATTTTACAGCAATCAGTTTCAATGGTGTTAAAATCTCTTAATATTCCCTTTCACAAGTTGATGATCAAGATATTTATGGTAATCTCAAAATTATTTGCAACGAAATAAGATCTGAATTTGATTCAAAAATAATTTCTCTAATTGTTGTAGAATGAAATTTTATTAGCAATAATCTTCCTCCAACCATTATCTTAAAATATTGTTCAAGAAAGATATAAACAAGAATTCTCAACAAAGCAAAAGCTTAATAGAGAGAAACTCAAATTCATTATTTAAAAAAGAAATTAATAATTCAAATAAATATATATTTATAAATGTTCAGCATTGCAATAAAATAATATCTGTGTGGTTTAGTAATAATAAACATCTAGTCCATATTATAGACAAATCGCCAGCCATTAGAGCAGCTGAAATACCCAGGATCTTCAATCGTAGCAGCTCATCTTACATTGCAGGATAGCACAATTGCGTGCTACTAATTCTTGGAGGGGGGGAAAAAATGTTTTGTAACAATTTGTCTACAAAGTGTTAATCCTTCATCCAATTATTTTCGCTCTTCAAGTATAATCAAGGTAAATAATTATTTTAGTATTGCTCTTGAATCAAAACAAATTTACCTTTTATTAATATTCTTCAAATTATTAATGTTTGGAATTTTCGTATTTAAGTTTCGATAATTCTATACTAATATCAAATTTTTGAAAATTTATGCTTCATATAACTTGGGAGCTGTAAGAGGAAATTTGTAGAATCCCTAAATTAAACAAAAACAAAGAAATGAAATAATTATAAATGAAGCCATCAAAGAAAAAAAATCACTGAGGGGAGGTATAAAGATTTTTCACGTATTAAACAAAAAAACCGTTCTGATAATTTCAATTTTGTACATAAAGATGATACAATAATTATAATTAAATTTGGTATAAATTCATGTTCTTTTTACTTTAGGAATGATTTATTAGTGACGCATTAACGTTTGTTATTTATATACTTATTTATTTATATATATATACCTATCTATGTTATACTTAGCTTTATATAATTAGCTTTATATTTTAATTAGCTATATATACTTAGCTAATTTTCCATGATTTATAGGATGAGTTTTTAAATCGTGAATTGGTACTTTACACCGCTTTTTATTAGGCGATGGAATTTTCGATGGGTCAATATTATTAATTATCATTGCGTGATTCTCATGATATATTTAGTAATAAAAAATGACGATTATTAGCTAAATGCATAGACGTCAATGGTATGTTTATTATTAATGAGAGTGTAACATTCGATTTTCAGGGCTCATTTTACATTCATCTCAAATTATGGGTTTAGCGTAATACACCATCTATGGATTGACAACAGTACTGCTTTAAACTTTAATATAATAAATTTTAAATTCAGAATCACTTTTTCTACTTTTCAACAATTTTCTTGTATACTCAATGTTTAAGTTATGTTACAATATTACATTAAAATTAAATAATAAAAATCTACAGTTTAAAATATTCGTGGAACTAAGATTTAAAGTCTAAATTCAATAAACAATGTTGATGATTTCACAAAATTTATATTTTGATGCAATAAGTTGAACATCAACAAACTTAATTCAGCGATAACAAACTCCGCCCAAAATAAACTAGACACAGTATTCTTTTAAAAACAACAGCTGGTTTGATTCTGCTTGTTTACAAACTAAACAAACATTGAATTACTTTAAAGTACTGGAAAAATTCGAGTAACAATGTTTATTTTACAAATGATCTATTTCTGGCATGAATGTGTGGCCATTTCAGGTGTTATTGGAGGGTTAATAGAAATGCTGACTAATGGGTGCAGAATGTAATCCATTCAAGTAGCTCCAAACTTCAAGAGTTGAATCAGTAATAAGTAAAATGGTACAGATCTCTTGTATTATATTTTAACAAAATTCAAATTTGACAAAGTTTGTCAAATATATGTAATTATAATCAGTGTATAACCCACTGGGTATAAGCACTGTGTTTGACCCCACCTTTTGGTGGTTTCGAGCAAAATCCATCAACCGCAAATGGAATTTTACCGATTTTTTTTTTATTTTTCGCGAATTTCTGGAAAACTGCTTCCATGATTTTCTTTAAACTACTTATAATACTTGCACACTTAAATACTCATCACTTTTTTTGAAACATTTTCGGGAAAATTGATTTCTTGGGTGGGTTCTGTAGGAAACAGTAGCGTTTAGTTTTCAATAAAGAACCAATTCAGTACTGGGCATGGTACCAATTCAGTGCCATCTATAGATATTAATGTACTTATTAGTAATACTATGATATCAAGTTTGAAGAAAAATTCGGCTAACCGTGAATGTGGTTTTACAGAATAGGCTCTTCAGATTTTTTTCTAGAATTTCCTCAAAAAGCAGTTACAACGGTTTTGTTTAAACTGTTTTAAATGGACTGCTGGGTTTTAAATGGACTGCTAACTGCACAGATATAAAATATCACTTTTAGTGGTAAAATTTTTCCGATAAAATTCATTTTAGGGTGCTTTGTGGAATTTATAATATTAAATTTTTAAATGATACTTGTGTTTGTGTAATATTTCTCAAATTAAAAACTTTCTGCTTCTTGCTGCCGATGATTAAAGGAACGTAGTAAAAACGTCCATCGTTTCCTAAACCCCAAGCTCTTGTTTTTCTCATGTTAAATTGTTAAAACTAATTTTTTCCCTCACCAGATGGAGGACCATTTATCCTCCGGCCGCCACTATTGCTTGGAGCAGAATACATATTATGACAACATAACAATGATTTTATTACGATGTTTTGTCCGTCGAAAAACGTGGTAGATCTAGTACACCTAATTTATACGGCTCGATTTCCTCTCCTGCTCTGCAAACATTTTCTAGACGTTGAATTCTAGGAAAATGGGTCTGTGATCCCTCGCTTTCCGGATTCAAACTGTGTAAATATTACCGGGAAGTAATTAGTCTCACTGGTTTCCGCTCTCACTCTTTCTCTTTTTCTCTCATCGCTCTTTTCTTTTTCTACGGATTCTCTGAACTACCTTGATTTGGGGGAAGTAGGTAATTTTCTAGAATTTCCTCCCACCTTATCTGAACCTTATCTTTGCTGAACATTGAGACCTATGACCTTGCATTTATCGCTTTCCCAATTCGTTGTAGTCATTTGATGTGAACATGGATTGTGTAGTGTCAGCACGTACTCAAAAAATTATTCGAAAATGCAAGACCTGTTTCAGCATTTCTTCACTTGGAACCACCTGAAGATGTTCCGGCTAGAAAGGATAAAAAGCTTGACTTCGTTTTGCAGTGCTCTGAACCGAAGAAGGAAGTTTTTCCTAAACATTTTTGTTTTGTTTTTCAAATGTGAAATATGAATAAATAAAGTTTTAAAATGTCTTAGAATTTATTGAACTTACTTTCCGTAAGTTACAATATTACATTTTGCAATATTGTTTGAAATTCAATGCACTAATTTATTTTCACTCACTAGCAAAAATTGGCAAATAAAGGAATGGAATCTCTCAAGGAGGGTCCCGGTTTTTGGTGGGTTTGAAAGTTTGTCGATTTTTTTAATTAGATTAATATCAGTAAGTAAAAGTTGTTTATGAATTTCACACCAGATATTTTTTAAAAATAATGTTATATGTTTTCTATGAAATCAATAAAGTATTTCCTTAAAAAAAAAGTTTATAAAAAAAGTTTTGTTTTTTTATTAAAAAGCTGAGAAGGACATTTGGTTATTTATGAACTAATTAATGGAATTAATATCCTTATGAAAAATATAATTGATAATTTAAAAGAAATGATTTAGTCCAATTACCATTTCTCTTTATTTTGAAATATATAGAAAACTTTTATAACTTTTTTTAAATTATTTATTCATATAAATTCCAAACAATTATGATGATTCCATTTGATATTATTAGTAACTAATACCCTAGCTGTTTCTATTGGATGAATAAGACTGAATTGGAATGGCGACTATCTGGCTGTCAATGAAGAATTTTTTTATTTTTTTTTATTTTATTGGAAGTCAATCTTTATGCAGCAAACCAATTTACTTTACAAAAAAAAAAAAGAAAAGAAAAATATAAAGTTTCCTTTTTAGTTTCATTCTGATTTAAATATTCAGTCTGTGGTTTGTAATTTCAATATCATATTGGGTAAAGTGGTTGAAAGGTATTAGGTCCAGTCATTGAAAGTTTTCTTTTTCATGAAAGGTGTGTGCTTGTTAGTGCTTGTTGTATTTAAAAATAAATCAGGGAGAATATATCTGATGCGAATGACGTCTTTCTCACGTCTTTCTTTCAATGAAATTGTTTAGTATTCTGCTTGATAAATTTTTCTAGAAAACTTACAAAGTTTGCATGAACGTTTAGTAGGGGCTTAATTTCAAAATATTTGCCTGAATATGACAAGTAAGGGTGGCCCTCTCTAGCTCAAAACCTAAGCAATGCTTTTTAAATGTAACCCTAACTCATGAGTGTCTCATAATCCATCGCCCCCAAAAAATTACTATCATTGGCAAAATGTCTTAAATAAAGCTGATACGTACGTAAGATCTATAAAGTCCCATTGTCCATTGCAGGATTTTGCAGGAATCCTTCATGACAGGTGTGATGGTGACAACCAAGTAGAATATCAAGTTTGAGTTTCCCACTTGAGGTTTCTTTTGTTCTTGAGATATTTTATTCATATTCACACTATAAGTGGTTAACCATACACTTCACTAAAATAAACATTTTTGGAGGTATACTTTTGTTTTTTGCAATAAAGGAAAAGTGTGAATATATCGCGCAATTTTTTTTATTTTTATTTTTGTTGAAATTCAGTAAATTTATAGAAAATAGAAGCTAGTTACGTGTGATAAGCTTTGATGTGTGTGCGTATGTGTGCTTTGTAAGCAGCACTCTCTTGTTCTTTACATACAAATAGTGCGCATACGTGACTGGAATATGCTTACAAAAAAAGCATGAATAGTAAAAGTATTTATATGCACAATTGTTTTGTTTCTTTTTGTTTTATATAATATATATTATACATGTTTTCTTTTTTACTTTTTTTTAATATTGTATGATATTATGATATAATATTTTGTTTTCCTTTTTTTTTATGTTAACTTATATTGATTATAATTCTGCCTGGTGAATGAACAGGTAGTTTCCGTTAATGTTTATGCTGTAAGTAATAACAATTAAGTTTTGAATCTTATAATTATTATAATAAAGATGGACAAATGAGCCATTTAGAAATAGTTGAACCAAAGTTCAAAGACTATTAGTTTATATATACATAATTTAAACTCTTATATATATTCCAACTCATGTATATATGGATACATATATATACTCAAACATAACATTAACATAGTTGGTGCTAATAAACAGGAATCTGTCTAATTAAAATAACTTCAAGTTGAAATTACGTAGTTTTATTATGACATACTAATATTTGTAATTATCGATTTATTCTTATTTACAAAATTATAACAGCATCTAGAAGCTGAAATTATAAATTATTCAAAAAGTTAGCAATAATCCTTCCATGTATAGAAATCACAAATTTTTTTTTTAGACTTTATGCTTTAGATTAAAAATATCAGTAACACGGCATCTGTCGTGTTCAAGCTTAAAGCACTTGGCCTAAAAATTTGCAAACAAGTCTATAAGAAATAATCTTAAAAAAAAAAAATACTTTAAATTATCTAATAACTGGTTTGGAATATGGACTAAGTGGCCCTCCGTGTAATACACCTTTATTTTATAAAAAAAAAATCTAGTCAAACTCGTCAATAGTAGGTTACCACTTTCAGGAAGTGGAGAAATTACACTATGAAACACGGTATTCAAGATATTGAAGAAAATCAAAATGATGCACTTTTTAATTATTTATCTTCCCTAACTAAATGCATTTGGAGAAAATACCATGATATTATTTCAATGTCACGAGGATGACATGAGACTATTGGCACTTGAAATAGTAGGTCATGGACAAGTGTTACAGATTTATGAAACCCTTTTTTTGGGGTGGGCGTTGGGAGGTGGGAGCGCTTTTAACATATTGTGGTTTCAGCAAAAACCAATTATTATTTTGTAATAAATGTTCGGGTCGTGTTTAATGCTCTCCTAACTCCGTCATTGCCTACTCTCAATGCTTGCTCTATCAACACCATTAAAACCTCACCATCAAAGTCTGAGTAGCAACCTGCAAGGTAAAATCTCAGGGAAGAACCAATTTTGTGAACTGCTCTATCTGAAATCACTTCCTGCCGTACATAATACAAATTTCTGCCACCATTACTGTAGCATTGTTGCCAAATTTATAGTCCCATAACAAAATGTGACATATATTATTTACATTCAATTTCACCATTTTAAGGGTCTTAAAAACATGTAGCTATAAGTTGTCAACTTGATGTTTCAACTGGTAAATTTAGACAGAAAGACGATTTTCTAAAAGTCTAATAATAAATTTAGTTTGCAGGCAATAACAATAGGTAATTCATGCAACAACCAATTACACTCTTCCTGTAACGGAACTTATTTCAGACTGACCCAATATATTGTATTATATTAAAATATTTTAAGGTAGATTTGGAGCAGCGTTTCATTTTGAGGAGTTCAATTGGATGTCACTTGATGACCAGACCACTGTTCTCTGATGTATTTCGGAAGATCAATATTGTTATTATCGACATGTGCCAGCAGGCGCGGGATTTAATCTAACTAAGCTAATATGGCTTAACGGTCAAACGTAGAAGTAAAGACTCTACAATGGGGAAAGCTACAGAGGGGCCTCCTCAATCTGCCGGTCTTACTAGTCCTCAACTACTCCAGCATTTCCTTGTGAATGTTGCCCTTTCAAATATACCGAAGCTAGTATTGGCGAAACACGGTCAGTGACCTTGTAATGATAGACCCTTTCCCTATAACTCCATCATTGCAATTTTGACACAAAGGACTATCCTACACCCTCAATCTATCCTACTAATGAAGAAAAATACTTTAAATTCCCCTTCTTATATATTTTGGCTTGGAGACACACCTTCCAGTGCTTCTCCATTCGCTCTTCTCCGCTGTTCAATTTTTCTAATGCATATCTGCATTAATGACGGCTAATGCTGGTTCGGGATCACAAAACAGTAATTTGGAACCGTTCAGAAGAGCGAATTCGCAATTCAAATTCAAAGCTGTTTTATCTACTCGGATCAACAAGCTGCGTTGAAGGCACTATGGCATTAGAAAGCACTTTAAGCCTAGAAGAGTTGCGTTCCTTCGTTTTTCTAATCTAAAGGGAACGCTGTTGGCATATCTCTCGGCACAAGTCTGTCAAACTTCCAAGCATGCACATCTAGCTTCATCCGTATTCCCTTCTGGATGAGCTTGATGGGCTGAGAGTAGTCTTTCTAAGAAATTGATTTTGTGGTCCCAACAGAATTAAGAGTGAGTGTTGTATTTTACACTGACCTCCTTTAAGGTTTCTGGTGGAACCTTTATCAGATCTTTATCGTTTATGGAAAATCTCTACAATATTACACGTCAGACTCATTTTTGTAATTCCATTTTTTTTTTGCCAAAAAGAGGAAGAAACACTCTTCCATCTCATGATGGTTTACTTGGTCTGTGTGGAGATAAGGTTCAACACCTCCGATTGATGACCTCTAATAATATGGGTATTTTTCATGTTTAATCCAGTTGTTTGTTTATTTCCTATAATACTCGTCATGGAAGTGTTACCATGGTTACCTTGAATCGGAAGAAACCTTACTCGTACAAACTTGAATAGGAAAACATTTTTCAACACCGAATCACGCCGTACATGTCTTGACTTTTGTTTATCTTCAAACTACTTAATAATCATATTGACTGTTCTTTATTACTTTCCCAGCTGAACTTTCGTATACCTCTTCATAACCATAGATTTCCTTCTACTTTCTTTGTACCTCATCTCTCCTATAATTATCTCCTACATTCTGGTCTTAATCGACTAAGTAGAATTACCAATAATATCATTCAACAGTTCCCTTATCTGGACATTTTTCATTCTTCCTCTCATAGCATTAAGTCTGCTCTTCTTAGCATTTCTCCTCCACAGCCATGGTCGCATAATAAGAAGTGAATGTTCACATAAATAATACTTATAGTTCCTTCTATGTATTTGAAATAAATATTTTTGGCAGTTTTATGTATTCTACTATATTCTTGTACATATGTAGTTTTATCAAGTTTCTATTATCTTGTATAGTGTTTTGAACATTTTGCATATATGTTTTATTATCATTATTATTACTGTAGTTAGTATAAGTTGGACAATAACTGTGTAATTAATATGTTGTACTCAAATTTGTAATTTTTTAGTTATTGGGCTCCGCCCGTATATATGAATATAAATAAATAAATAAATAAATAAACACTGTGAAAACAACCTTTTACTTTTTCGCAATCTGCCTCCAATAATCTTCTGGATCCAGTAATTTTATGATTTTTCAAAGAAGTTTATACCTTACTAACTCATCATAACAATGCTATTATGTATATTACTTTATTGTTATGTTCAAACTTATTGTTATGCTTTATTTTTCTTCCATTACATCAACTTTTTGGTAGTAATGAAAAGTTAAGTAAATATACATATCCATCTACTTACCACATGAAGAACAAAATCAGTGTTTAACTTTAGTTGGACTCCCCCCACCCCACTGGCGCTAAGACATATGTAACTTATCATCGATTTTGTGACATGATCGAAAACCAAGTTATATGGATATTCAAATAATGATTGAAAGTAGGTCATGCGCCACACTTTGGAAATCTTAGAATTTAGGTATATATTAGATTAGCTTTTATTGTTTAGAAGAACTTTTGTATTTGTTTCATGCTTTGATGGGTGGTATCTGTAATAGTCTTGGCAAATCCAAATGTTATTAAATAATGTGTTCGTACACACTTCTAAGATACTAAAATTGCCAAAAATTACAGATAATTAACTCATTTTCGTTTTTGAAGCCGGCTTATGCTGGCTCAAGATATACATACGCTCCGGTGTAAGGCCCCAAAACACCAAGACGGGATCCTGACCCAGTGAACAATAGAAAACATGTTTAAGGAAACAATATTTTCTTTAATTTTCCAAGAATGCATGGTAAACTATGCCAAGAGAATGAAGTGTTTAAATAAGTTCTTGGTAAATGAAGTTTTAGATTTGGTTTTTCCTAATTAAAGTAAAGAATTTTCAAATTTTATTGTTAAATAAGCCTTACTGTAATTGCACCGTGCTCTCTGAGGTCTCAATTATCCTGGCTATATTAGCCCGTTGATTGCTTAGTACTCACCTACCTTGCCAAGGAATCGCCTGTACATTATCGTTGTCTATGATTTGTTTTATATGAACCAAATATTAAAAAAAAATCAAATTTTAAAGTTTAATTAGTTAAAACAATTCAAAGCAGAAATAATAATCCCAAAATCGGCGCAAAAAATATTATTTATTCAGTCGTAATAATTTACAACATTTTCATCAGACAGTTATTTAGGAGGATCATATTTTAAAAGTTATTGATTGTGACTTGCACGCAGAATAACTCCTTTCAGTCTTTTAAACTGTTAGTAACCGCCAACAGCACTTTGATATCATTAATGTTCCAATAGCCAGCTGACGGCATCAATACACAATAGGATATTTATTTGTGACTGCAACCATTTAGTAATAACTAGTCTGAAACTGTTGTTTATTTCATAGTTATATAAGCGGAAGAAGCTCCGCTACTTTGTTTTATGGTTTGATTGAAAAAAAAAAAATGGAGAAATGTTTTAGTGTTGGCTAATAGGTAGTTACGTTTTTAAAAAACATTAAACATGTTTATTGTTTTGCCCTAGTTTAATCGTCATGCAATTTGAAGGGTTTTAAATCGGTAATAAAACTTTATTAATAGAGTAATGAGCGCTGATTAGACGCATAATTTTTAAGGCAAACCAATGGAAATGGCAAACAAATATAAGATTAATGGAAGAATGAAATTAACTATTGGAAGATTATGAAATATAATCGAAACGTTTACCTTTAACTAAAAAATTTTTTCATTGACCAATACCCGAAAATCATAGACATATTGCAACATTGACTGGTCGAGAACATTTTCATTGATTTTATTAACTATAAGTTTTCAGTTGAAAACATTTCTCTCTTTATAGCTTCTCTAATAGCTAGAAACATTACACTTTTTACACCTTAACACTTTACACCTTTCCTTTACACTTTTTCTTTAAAAAAAAAAAGTATCATTTGTTGCAAAAAAATAACTTACAGTTATTCGTGCAACAAACTTGCCTATGTTCTCTAATTTAACCCTTCTTGATAGGGATAATGCAAAATCTCCACTTTCTCTCTTGAAAGTTACATGGAGAAATTTGAAATTAAAATTAGTAGAGTACATTAGTAGACGGTACAAAGCCAAATCCACACTAATGACCTAGTTGCTCTACTTGTATGTATTTATGTTTTTCGGCTTTGAGTGTAGTAAAGTGCAACTGCAAACCACTGTGTGTTGGTGAGCTGTACTCTCTCTGGGCGGTTAGGCTAAGCCCAAGTAGTTGGTCATCTCAACAGGGCTTTCTAGTGTATTATGTGCTGAGTGGTTTTGTAAAGAGCTGGAGGAGATAATCCGCTAGGGACAAATAGATCTCTGAAGAAATGGCTAATCCTCTCCTGCTACTCCTACAAATACGGGCATTCCTGTAAATGTTTATGCAATTTTGAATCAACAAATGTGGTGCTTGGCAGAAAAATTAAATTGAATTCAACTTAATTCACTTACTACACGAACTAGATAGCTTTACACTGATGTTGATTGTTGGATGAGGATCCGAAAACAAGAAAAATAAGCATGCTATGACGGATAAAATCCCACATGCTATACTAAAGTTTGTCTATACTTCATGTTTTCATTGAGAAAAGAAAATTTGGATAACATTTTCAGAAAAATCTAAATTTTGTTTTGCATTTTCACTTTCGCTTACTAATGTAACAGGAAATATTATGATTGTGTCAAATTTACGGAAATCCAGTTTTTACCGGAAATCTATGTTTTGAGGCCACTAAGTTCAAAAAAGTTGTTTTTTTTTTAATTGGTCTGCGTGTTGTGAGCATAACTCATTAATAGAACATTGCAGAAAAATCCAACTTGAACAATAAGATTTTGAATAAAATCGGTCAATTGTAAATACCACTCTACTAAATACAATTTTCACCTTTTTGGTATTTTTTTTTTCGGAACGCGACTCCAACAATTTTCTTCAAACTTTGTATACAATAGATCTATGACTTTTGTTTGATTTTCCCCTGAAAAAAATGTATTTAAGAGGGTTTTTTTAGGGTAAGGTAGGGTAATGTTTTCCTTTAAAGAGTCATTTTTAGTTTAATTATAACATTCCATCTTCTACATAATATTAATTAAAAATAAATGAAACGCCAAAATTCCGAGTTTCAGGAAAATCGGTTCACCGAAAGTGGAATTTTATTGAACAGGTTTTTTTTCACTTTTTTACGACTGAGTCTATAAAGATACCAATGGGTTTAACTTGGTATACTAACCTTCATACAGAGACCTTTTCTTTTAAGGGGATATGCACTGCAAGCTATGCCCCCTATGTATTCTCAGTCCACTGCATACGAGCAGTGTCTCCAGCTACAGACAACACTCCCATCATCCCACAGTGAGCTGTAGAGCCTCCAAGGACGAGAAAATCTAATGGCAACATGCTATATTTGAACCCGGGACCCTCCGCGTTGCTAGTTCAGCGCGCTACTTCTGAGCTAATCACTTCCCTAAACAGAGACCTATTACTTTAGTTTGAGACTCTTTTCCAAGAAAATGGATTTTAAGAGGTTTCGGGGGACCTGGAAGGTCATGCTCTCTCAAAAAAGATTGAAGACTACTAAACATTCATTAAAAATTATAAGTTTGAATTATAAGTACATTATACTTATGGAATTGCAATGAGAGAAAGTCGTGTGAGTGTTTCACACAGAATTTTTATTTTTAGTTAAATGCAATTTTGAGCTTCTCATTATATGGCAGGATGTTATAGATGCTACAGATAAGGAACTGAATTTATCAATAAGTATGAACTACTTTAACTAAATATTCACTATACAATATATTCGAATAAGAATACATTATGATTAAGGCGAGAGAATAGTCTTAGAGTTGGAGCGACACAATGTGATGATAACATTTTTGACGTTATATTCTTATATTTAATTGTATTTTGACTGTCCATAAATCTTCTTGAGATGAACTTTATCTAGGATATTTGGTTCTGCTACTCCTCCAGCTAAGAAGAATCGGAGCATTGTTTTCTAGCTGTAAACAACACTGCTCATCATCTGACAGTGAGCTGTAGAGGCCAATGATGGAGTATTCTGGCGGTGGTAGAGGGAGTAATGTGACCAATGAAGACATAACAGTCATATCTCAGCTTATCCATCACAAAGTTAAACAAGTAAACTAGGCTTTCGAGTACATTGTTCTATATTTTCTTTTTTCTATACTCTGTTTATTTTATACTTTATACTTTTAAACAACTTTGATTTAACGAATTCAAAATTTTAAAATAAAGTCTATGAAATCAATCCAGTACCATAAGGGAAGACTTATCATAAATTGTAACCCCAGCTAAACTTTGCATTGTAATCTTATGTAAGGAAAGGTGTATCTATGCCTGTTAAAACCAAACGAATGATAAGTTTGTTCGAGGGTGCTTCATGAACTATCTGCAGATACCCTATGAGCAGTGTTTAATGTTTAAGGTGTTGTTCTAGTTATCTGACAAGTTTTTGATGTAAGAGTGTCATACTCTAAATTAAATATGGCTTTTTATTTCTTTATAGAATTATCAATTTATTTAAATGCAGATTAGTCATATTGAGTGCCGCCTTAAAATTAGAAGATCCTAATTTGGGAATGATAGGGAAATATGGATAGGAAATGTACAGCCAATTCTTCGGAGATCTTAGATCGCCACTGCGGTTGCCCGAGCCTACAAACACATACACAAACACCCGAGCCTACACATCAGTTGCACAATGGACTGACGACTATATATTATGTACAATTTTGCCACCTAATGTAACCACAGTAGATCTCTTAGATCGTAGCGGATTTGGCTTTACACCAAGCTCTCTATACAATCCAACCTACATTTTCAATCAAGATTTCAATAGGTCCATAGTTTAACCAGCTTCAATTATCCGAGGATTCACTATATTTGCTATTTTTCAATTGTTTGATTACCATTTCCAAACGTTTTTTTTGTATCGGCGTGATTTCCATACTATCACCTTGGCTCTTATGTAAGTGCATTTCCACAGGAATTGTCGGCGGCCTATGGTGATGATGAATGTGCACCTCTTTCACTAAATTTGATGGCATTCTCGGATCTCGGATGATTATCTTTTTAGTACTGACCGGAGTGTAAATTTTTCGAATTATATATGGATATGAGGCAATCATTTTTGGAAACTTGTTCGTACCTTTATAATATGGAAATTTTATATTATCTTTAAAATATGTTGACGGCGGGTATGATTTGATTGATGGCGGTCTTGGTGTATGCGGACGAGGTAGCGGCGGAGTGCGCACACACGGTGCCGGAATTGCTACGATTTTCATTTTCGGTGGGACATATTTCGTATCGTCTGGTATTTTCTCCTTAACTTTATATCTGTTCGTCATGTGTGTAAAATGATAATTAGGTCGTTTCTGTTTTCCATGCTCTTCACTATTGTAACCACTATAGTCGTCATCTTCTCGCACATAACCATCTTCTTCTTCTTCATCGATTTTCTCTTTTATAGTCAATTGCCTTGGATATTCTCTGTAAGGAATTTTTATGTCAGCAATTTCTCTGATGAAATCTCTAGGGAAATCTTTATCTTGATAAACTCTCTTTTCATTGTTGTTCGGAAAAATAAGTTTCATATTATTGCCGGTAGAGGATTTGCTATTTGCATTCTGAGCCTGAGAGTACCATGGTTTCTGCATATGTCCTCCTCCCATATCTAAACAAATAGATTTCAATTTGTTATTAATTTAAACTTGTTATTAATTTGTATTAAAACTTTGTTATTAATGAAAATTTACTTAGAGAAAGCAATAAAAATAAATAGTACAGATCTCTCAAAGATAAATAATGTACAAAGTGAATGCGAGCCTTTTCGCTTGTATTCTCTATTATCACAAAGGTACACGGAAAAAAATGTAAGACTGGACGAAAAATTACATGGAAACAAGGTGTGAATGAGTCATGCCAAAGATGGGTATTGGAGTGGATTAAGAGAGTAAAAATGAGTCTTAGGTGAGAGAAAACTGGAGAAAGCTCCATAAGCTACCATCTCACATTGCTTAGGCGTTAATTATGATGGTGAAGATGATGATGCTCGGCGAGTGGTGTCAACGAGGGCTGTTTTATAACAACGATTTCCAAAATTTGACGCATCGCTGGTGAAATCGAAGATATCCGCTCACAATAGAATCTGGACATTTATTGATTATGTTTGCGATAATGAGCATAAACGGGGAATATAATGGACTCATCTATGGTCTATATGCAGTTTAACTTTCTGTTGAAAGGATCTGCCATCGGCTAGTAAAGAATAATAAAAATATAAATATTTACTTACGTCTAAAATGATAAGTTGTCTGTAGATTTGTACCATTTGTCAAGCCAAGATAAGCAATGATTAGGCTCCACCATTTTTCCTAGAAATATAAGCAAAAACAAAAGAAAAGAATTTAGTTATATTCGGATTATAGGGGTTTTCTTATCTAGTGATCATTTTCTGGAGTTTATGGATTAATTAATTATGGTTATTTGAAATGGTTTGGTTGTTTAACCAATAATTATGGATGGGCGTGGAATTTGGCATAGCCCATAATTTGTTTAGAAATAAGAAGGTTATGCCAAAGTATGCACATGGCACACGAAACGGTTATAACGGTTCTTTAAGCTTGATATGTTTGCTGCCTAGATAGAAACGTATCGCTTTTATTTGTAACATTCCTGAAAAAATTGATTTTGGAGTTTAAATTTTAATTTGCACAAGCTTCGTTGATTTTAATCTCCACATAAGGCCGCTCAGTTATACAAATAAAATCCCCACCACTATTTTTATGCCCAGCCCAACTAAATATTGTGTAACGTTGCAGTTTTAAAGAAAATTACTTGATTAAATTGTATGTGATGCACACATATTTTTTTAGTTTTCCAGTGAGTATTTGTTCAAACTTAGTTTAGTTTCACGTTTATTGGAAATTTTCCCAGTATTGGAGACGTTTCGGTGTGAGTGGGAAGTTACAGTGTTATTTAATAAAGTGTTAATGACAACACTGATTCTAGTAGCTATGTAATAACCTAGTCCGTTAAACATTTCAATAAAAATTTTAAAGTTTTGAAGAACTGAGTGCATTGCTGCAAAAAACATTTCATTTGAATGGTTCATACCGGATATTTTTATAAACTATACAACTGAAATAAAAAGAGGAAAACTTACTTTAGCAAAAAGAATATTATGTATCCTTGAAGATTTTTTTAATGATATTTAAGGAAGATATAATAGCAAGTTTGTAAAAGATTTCGAAAGTCCGCACCCAATGTTGTCAACTGTATGGGGGCTCGTCCCGTATACAAAACAAAAAAAACAAGTCAAACGTGATACGTAAATGGTAACCGGCTTATAAAACAAAGAAACATAAAAATAAATTAAAAAAAAAAAAAATAACTGTAATTCTTGTGGGAAATTTTGCTCTCATTTTTATATTTCAATGGAAATGTTGATTATAAAAAAAAAAATGAAAAAAAATGTCAAAGTTCAGTATAATTCCCTTTCCTTATTAAGAAGCTTGCTTTTCAAAATTAAAAAAAAAAAAAAAAAAAAAAAAAAATAGATAAACATGTTTTCGAACAGCCTTCAGTCTATTATAACATCTGTTACCCCCTACCACAAGATCGCAATGACATAATCTCATAATTTGTTAATTAGGTTATCGTGTAGCACAGACAGAAGAGCTTACAAGGATATTAAAGCATTTTCTTCTTCTTTCAAAAAAAACTTGATAGAATTTTCCGGACTATATTATATTTCTTCGTTTCACTTTGAACATTATTAATTAGAAATATTATTTTCTTGATTATGATATCAGATAAGTTTTCTTGAAACTTATACACTAAGGAACACTTTTTAGAAGGTATCTTTTTTATAAAATAAAACAAAACAGGCACGCTTTTTTAAAGTATCTTACATAAATTTTCTTCAAGTAATCGTTTTCTTTCTTCTTTACTTTTCTTAGAAAAACACTGAATCAAAATACTTTACCTAAATAATAATTCTTTTAAATTAGACATATAAACATAGTCATTATAAAACTTATTTGAAAACATTGACACAACTTTTTCCAATTAATTAATTAATGGAATTAATTTTTAGAACTTTGGTCAGGATTGGATTCTATGACAGTAAATCATTTTTTTATTTTATTCGTTTTTTTCGCTGATATGTAATCATCATCAGTGTTTACAAAAAGACCACAATTGCAGATGGCATTACAAGTGGTATCTAATTACCTAATAACATATTTAAAGACCATTTGTTAAAAAAAATTGTTTTCGTGTTCAGGGGACTGCAACACATGAATTTCCGGAAATTCTATTTAAAAAATGTAGCACAGTAGCCATACTTCCTCCTACTAGGAGTACGAGAAAGAAAGAATTTAAGAAAAATTTGTAGAGTGGGAGGTATGTTTTCTTTAAATAAAAAAAAATGTCTGTTTGTAAAAAGTATATTTTATTATTTTTTATTTATTAGATCATTAATTTAATCGTTTATTAAAATGATCAGTAGTTACAGTATTATTCTTGGTTATTAGTTACAATTAGAAAATGAAAGTTATCTTTAAGTAAATTGTTAGATAATTAGAAACCACTTATAATGTCATCTGTACCTATTGCCTTTTTGCAGCACCGATGATTACGTATTAATCGAAACTCTGCAAAAAAAAAAAAATGATATAGCTTTAATCAATTAGAGAGATCAATTTGGAAGTTTGATCCTGATCAAACTCCCAAAAATGTTGTTAGTGAGATAATTGATGCATTGGTCGAAGTGAACACGTTTAGAAAAAATAAATCTAGAGGCGATGTGGAGCGCATTAACCCATCGGCAAATAGCAGTTGAAGTGATTACATTCTAGTCCAGAAAACAGCATCAGATAACATTAAACAAAAATTAAAATAATATTTGCCAAAATTTAAAGCCACAGTTTCCTGTGTACTCGCTACGATTTTATTTATGCAGTTAGTATTGTACGTTGAAAGATAATCGTTTTAGCAGTTTTCACGAAATTCGATCCCAAAAACCAATTCCATAAAGCCACACCTATCGGTTAATCGATTTTCTTCAAATTTGGACTTATAGCCCTGCTGCTATTATACCTAATCACAACCATACATTGTACTGAAGTGGTACTTTAGTGGAAAGCTAAACGTTGCTGCTTTTCCAGAGGCCTCCAAAAAAATCAATATTTCTGAAAAAAAAAATGTTTCAAATAAAAGTGATAAGCATTTAAGGAAATAGGTAGTATATAGGTTTAAAAAAAAATCATTTTAGCCTCTTTTTTTTTCGATAAAATCGGAGAAAACTGTGAAAAAATATTTATTGAAGTCCACTTCCCGGTTAATAGATTTTGCCCAAAACCTTGGTGTCATATGCGGTAGTAATATCTAAGTGGAAAATCCAATTTGTGCTTCCTGCGGTTTTATGTTTTTAGTAATTTTCGTCTCTCCTCTCTCTCTGTGTTTCTCTCCAAAACATACACACACACACACACACCTACAGAGCAGTCATCAGTGACTCTGGAAACCTGAAGTGGCTTCCCCAGGAATCCTTTCAAATCAATTTTACAAATAAAAACTGCCTTCATATAAAACTGTTTGATGGGTTTATACTTACGCAGTTAGCATTGCAAGTTTTAAAAACAACAAACAAAAAATCTAAGGATCCGTGTCGAAGAAAATTCCGGAAAACTCGGAAGTCTATCCCATAAAGTTGCACTTCCGGTACGTCGATCTCTTCAAATTTTAAATACTAGCAATGGTTTTAATAAATCTTAATATTGTATGAGCAATAGATTGTTTTGAACTGGTACTTTAAAGGACAACTTTACTTTGCAGCGACTTCAGATCTTACCAAAAATCAGGTTTCCTAGAAAAATTCACCGGAAGTGGTAAAGTCTGATAGTTAGCCTACGTGATATTTAAAGATAAACATTTTGTCATTTTCATTGGAGAAAATAACGAAAAACTGGAGAAAAAAAAAAATTGAGAAAAGTCGCCACTCCGGTTATTGAATCTTGACCGAAAACTTTTATATTGGAACGATGTCAGCACATAAACGGAATACCAAGTTTGAGCTAGTTTTCGACACACACAAAACAACATCATCAATTCAGAGAAAGAAAACCAAATTTTCCAAAGGATGATTTCTTTATATGAAAATATTCACTCAAAAAATGAAAATATCTCAGCAAGTTGAAACTTGATATACTTGTATGAATGAAACTTTTCTGGGATCTTCTAGAAAAGTCTTATTTAATTAGAAGTTCCTCTCTTCTGATTGCTTTTTTTTTCGGGATTTTCTAAAAACTGTTCCAATGATTCTCTTTAAAATTGCATTACTTAAAATTAATTTTAAGGATTAATTGATACATCCCCCCCCCC
The DNA here is from genome assembly GCA_011037195.1 of Triatoma infestans. NCBI lineage: Eukaryota > Metazoa > Arthropoda > Insecta > Hemiptera > Reduviidae > Triatoma > Triatoma infestans. The sequence goes on from JAAEAF010000828.1 coordinate 44,996, forward strand.
AAACAAACAGATACTTTAGGAATATTACTGTGGATATGTGACATAAGGATTGCCTCTAAAGTGCCCCTCAACTCTATGCTTCCAATAAGCATTATTTGTAAAATTTCCGTGCCCCGTAGGGGGAAGTGGGCTAGCCACTTCTTCAGGGATCTTGGCGTCCCTGCGGGTATCCCAGTCTAACAACACTCACAACACTTACACTGATACCTCCTAACATTCACACAGTACACATAGGGCCTGCAGAGGTAGTTGATGTGTGCAGCTACTTGGGCCTAGCGATCCCACAGGCAAACTCGAGCTCCCCTCCACACACACCCACATACACCTGAACACTCGACACTCCACAGACGACTACACACACTGCATGAACAAAGACACGCACTCGTTGAGAGTTCAGAGTATAAATACCTCTCCCTCGTGCTTGCCGGCACGAGGCTTTGGGGCTAGGGTGGAAAAGAGGGTCCTGGGCATTGAGGGAGACGACGACCTGCGGGCGTCCAATCCCAACACATGTCTTTGGCCTCGGCTTCACCCGAGAGCCCTACCTGGGGGATAGCCCGACCCCAGGAAGGCTAGGGAACTCCGCCTCAGGTGGGTTCCTAGGGTCAGGAAGGGGGCCATGGGGGCGCGGGTCGATTCTTGGGTGTCGGAACGTCGTCATCCCTGGCACCGGACTATATCGTGGTGTGATGGTCTGCTCGGAGAGTAACCGGGTCCATTTGAGCGTCCGTGGAGGCGGGACCACGTGCCACGACGAATTCTTTTGATACCCTATGATGGATATTAAAACTACTTTCTCTGGGCAAGGCCCAAACAACAACAACCTAATAACCCAATCCCTTACCCTTATTAACCCTAATCAACCATCCCAAAACTCCCAGTTTCCTCACCCAGAACCCCTGAGTGTTGCTCAGTTTCCTACCCTACTTCCCGGAACGATTGAGGCTAATGACCAAGGCATGGAAAAGGACATCATGAATAAAAATGGAATTTCTGCGGCCAAAGAGCACGCAATTACATTGGAACCTTTTGCTCCACTTTCTCCTCCACGGAAGAAAGTAAAGAGCAATAACAAAGTCACTGCGAAGGACAACAGATTGTTCATTGACTTAGAGGAGGACAATTGGGCACGATACTTTCTTATAAGGAAGAAAGAGGGTAATTTCTCTACCAGCTGCTCCTTTAAGTTAAACAAATGTATGAAAAGTATAATGGGAAAAGCGAAGAGTGTCAAAAAGCTAGCAGACGGCTCTATATGTGTGGAGGCTGAAACATATGCTCAAGCAGAGATAATAAAAAATATAAAATCAATTGGTGAAATAGAGGTTGAAGTAAGTCCACATAAACGACTTAATTCCTCACTAGGTGTCATCACCTGTAGGGATTTTCTACACAGCACCATAGAGGATATTAAGGAAGGTTTGGCTGATCAAGGAGTTGTTGAGGTAAGAAGAATCAAGAGACGACAAGGCGAAACTCTAATAGATACAGCCTCTCTTGTCCTTACCTTCGACAGACCGAGACCACCAGTTTCTATTGACGCGGCATTTTATAATTTGAAAGTCCGACCATATATACCATCGCCTATGCGATGTTTCAATTGCCAAAAGTATGGACACACTTCGAAGAGGTGCAAGGCAGCAGAACCAGTTTGTGTGTGTGGTTAAAAGACCCACGAAGGAGAATGCGTCCCCCCAATTAAGTGCCCTAACTGTGGAGGAAATCACAATGCTAAAGCAGCCGTATGTCCGGTTTTCATCAAAGAAAAGGAAATACAAAGAGTAAAGACTTTGCAACAGCTACAATACAATGAGGCAAGGGAGATAGTAGAATCTAAAGCCTATGTTATGCCACAGGCCACTTTCGCAGAGAAGGCGAAAACACAAATTTTCACATTTACTGCTGGACAAGAAAAAGCTAGCCTAGATAAAATCATTCAAAACCCATTCCCGGATTTAAGGGATCAAATTGTGAAAGTGGGAGAAATCCCACACATTAAACCAAACGCCCATCTCAGGGCGGAGGTAGCCGCAAGGCTATCAAACAATACACCCTGCCTACATATGGAGGGTGTCACTAAGATGGAACCACCTCCATCTGTACAAACTGGGGATGCTTGGATGAAGGTTGGTCCTTCACGCAGATCCCCTAGGCGGAACAGAAAGAAACCTAGTGATAACACTGTTATGGCAAACCGCCGATCACCACGCTCAAAAAAGGCGACATTAGTTAATATCTCTGAGTCAGAAGGGGAACCCATTTCTGACTATCCTGTTCCACAAAGAACAAGAGGAAGACCCAAAGGAAAATCCCGCGACAGTGGGGCAGATTGTACATAATTTTAACGTATATGCATTTTATCAATTTATATATTTATATTGTATATTTGTATTTAAGTAGTTTGTTTACACGCAAGTACTCATTTAAACCGTTGTCTTTCTTGTATATATGTATATATATAAATAATACTGTAGAAAATATGATATTTTTAAATCAAAACATCGGCGTATGTTTACAATTTTGTGGTAATATGAGTGGAGCTCATTATCAATATTTTCATTTCTTTGTTAATACCACTACCCCTTATTTTGATACAAAACTATGACTGAATCCATTATTCAATGGAATATGCGGGGTTTTATTAGTCATTTAGAAGATCTGAGCAGAATTATAACAGAACATCGTCCCTTCGGAATATGCCTCCAAGAAACAAAATTACGCCCTGGTTATCCTCCAATGATATCAGGTTATAGAACTTATAGCAAGGAGGTATACCCAGCACCCGGAGGAAGAGCACACGGTGGCGTGGCTATCGGGATACGTGAAAATATCCAATGTAAACAGCTATCACTAAATAGCAACCTACAAGCTGTTGCTGTGCGCTTAGAAGTACCGTTACAGGTCACTCTGGCGAACATTTACTTGCCTGATATTTCTTGGAGAAGACGTGACATGGAGCAGTTGCTCTCACAACTTCCTGCACCAATCATATTGATGGGAGACTTCAATTCCCACAATTCTGTATGGGGTTCAAATGTTACTGATGCAAGAGGTAGAGCCCTTGAAGAAATATTCGACAATGCAAATTTAATAATTCTCAATGACGGTACTGCTACACACTTAAGCGAGCGTTCAGGCTCATTTAGTGCGATAGACCTGTGCGTAGCATCTCCCTCTATAACTATCAATCTAGAATGGACCATCCTTGAAGAGTTATATCATAGTGATCACTATCCAATATTGGTGAGAACATCTATCTGTAGGTCATTATATAGTATACCAAGAAGATATGATACCAAAAATGCGGATTGGGCTGCTTTCTCTGCAAAAGTGGTAACACCCCAACTCACTGGGAATGTCACACTTGACACAAATAAGTTTACTGACGCTATAATAAATGCCACAGAAGGTACCATTCCAAAAGTCGGAGGGAAGATCTCAAGGCCTCCCGTCCCCTGGTGGAACCCAGAGTGCAAAGCGGCTAATAAAGCGAAAAAGCAGGCTTTCAACCGATTTAAGAGGTACCCAGCAGAAGAAAACTTTATCAATTTTAAAAAGCTCAGAGCCAAAGAAAGATATATAATTAGAACATCCAAGAAGGCAACACTCACTTCGTATGTCTCAACGATTACCTCATCGACACCACTAAAGGAAGTGTGGAACAAAATAAAAACTCTTTCTAGCAACCGAAGACCTTTGGAAATTCCAATCCTTAAAATAAATGGTACCGTTTTCACCAAAACAGAAGAAGTGACTAAGTTGCTTGCAAGTTACTTCACACAGGTTTCTAGTTCACAAGCCTACTCTAACGAATTCCTCATAAGGAAAAGAAATTTTGAACAACAGCCACTCAATTTTGATACCACAACTGTTGAGGACTATAATATCCCGCTAACCATGAATGAACTGGAATTCGCTTTAAATAAAACTAGGAATTCTGCACCCGGAAAAGATGGTATTTCATATATAATGATCAAAAACCTAAACTATGCCGGAAAAGAATATCTCCTTCGACTTTACAATCAAATATGGGCGACTAGTCAGTATCCTGACGGTTGGCGGGAAGCGATCGTCGTTCCGATTCCAAAGGAAGGTAAGGACACCAGCAACCCCTCGAGCTATAGACCGATTTCGTTAACTACTTGCTTGAGTAAGGTCCTCGAGTCCATGGTGAACTATAGATTAGTTCATCATTTGGAAACAAGGGGACTTTACAGCCAGCATCAGCAGGTTTTCGCAAATACCGCTCTACGTTAGATCAGATGGCCACTTTAGAGGACTACATACAAACCGCATTCATGCGCAGAGAACACGTGCTGGCCGTGTTCTTCGACCTCGAAAAGGCCTACGATACCACATGGAAATATTCGATATTGCAGAAATGTTACGATTGGGGACTCAGAGGGAACTTACCTAGATTTCTCCGCAGTTACCTGGAAGAACGGACGTTTAGAGTAAAGCTGGGGTCTGTACAATCGGAGATACATACATTAGAAAATGGAATACCGCAAGGATCAGTACTCAGTGCTACACTGTTTACAGTAGCAATAAATTGTCTTGCAGAAATTATAAATCAACCTGTACAAGCATCACTATACGTAGACGATCTTGCAATATACATGTCAGGGAAAGATCTAGATGAAATTGCGGTAACTCTTCAAAACACCATTGACAAAGTGGTTGCTGAGGCCTCAAGGAAAGGATTCAAATTTTCTAGATCAAAGACTGTGTGTCTACATTTCTGTAGACTAAGACATGAACACAGTCCTCCAACACTACACTTAGAAGGTACACCAATTGTGTACAAAGAAAGCGTTCGTTTTCTAGGTCTTACCTTTGACGAACGACTCTCATGGCAAGAACATATAAACTCTACCTACATTAAAGCTAAGAGAACTCTTAATCTGCTGAAATTCCTTGGGAGTTATAAATGGGGAATGGAAAGAGAAATTCTTAAAAGAATATTTATGACAATAACCCTCCCAAAGTTAGAATATGGTGCTCCAATTTACAATTCTGCACGTAAGTCACGCCTGCTTATATTAGATAAAGTATATAATGAAGGCCTTAGAATAATAACAGGTGCCTTCCGAACTAGCCCATTGCAGAGCCTGTATGTAGAATCGGGTATGCTACCGCCTAAACTAAGGCGAGAACAAATAACCTTAACCTATGCCGCTAGAATATGGGGAAAACCTAGACACCCCATGCACACTATCATATTCGAAAACACAAACCACAATGATTTCCATCAGCAAAGGACGCGAACGCGGCCTCTAGGGGTCAGAACCAGAGAATTAATGGAAACAGAAAGAATACAATTCGGACCAGTGAAAGAATGGAGCTTAGCTCTCTTTCCACCGTGGCAAATTCTTCCCCCTTGCGTCCACATGGGTCTCGCTATACATAAGAAGGAAGAAACCTCTCCCACTGTGTACAGACAGAAATTATTGGAAATTTTGAACAAGCACGAAGATTACAGACCTATATTTACTGATGGATCAAAGATAGACGGTGGTGTAGGAAGCGCCATATACACTGATGGTGTCACACAGATGTGGACACTCCCCTACTACTCTACAGTATACACTGCGGAACTATACGCTATCTGTCAGGCCCTGCAACTATCAATAAATGAGAATTATAGGAAAGTAATGATCTTAACGGACTCATCAAGCACCCTTACAGCCCTCCGAGATGTATTCTCCCAAGACCCATTGATAAGGAAAGCGTATAACCTGCTAATTGAATTAAGAACGCATGGACAACGGGTGATTTTTACTTGGGTACCAAGCCATATTGGGGTGGCGGGTAACGAACGCGCTGATAAAGCGGCTAAACGAGCCGCTTCTAATAGTTCGGATGGAAACATACATGTGCGGCCCAGTGACATACAAATTTATGTAAGGCAAATGATGTTAAGAAAATGGCAGCACCAATGGAGTTGTACAAACGAAAAATTGCAAGAAATACAACCATTTGTCAATAAAGCAAAAGTAGAAAATTTTCCACGGAAAGAGGCAGTAATATTAACAAGATTGCGTATTGGGCATACACGTGAGACCCATGGGCATCTCTTAATAGGTGGAAGGAGACCGATGTGCAGGTTATGTCGGGAACGGTTATCAGTGGCACATATATTGGAAGGGTGTCAAGCGCTGCGGGAATATAGAGAACGAGCAGGTTTGTCAAATGACTTTCGTGCAACATTAAAAGAGGGTTCGCCGTTTATAGGAAGGCTATTTTCGTATTTAAAGAACATTAATTTTTATCATAAGATTTAGATTATTCTGAGATTTCGGTTGAAGGGGGAGGAATATCAAGTACTGTCCCCATGAATGAGAAGGTATGAATGTATTTATTGAAAAGAAGTCAGTGTGAGAGGATTTAGGCTAAGAATGAGTGGAAAGTGAATGTATTTATTAGCGAGAATGTTGGTGTAAATGTCTTGGTCAATATTTTATCAGGGGGTGTAAGGAATATTTATAAAAGTACTTCACCCCCAATATAGAGTTTATAGTTTATAAGTAACATTAGTTTTGCCTTAATAAGGTGGAGAGAAATCTATAGAAATACCCTTCTCTTCACCATTTCCTGTTTTGGAAAATAGCCTTCTTATAAATAATAGCTTACATTGACGTATAGCAATAAAGGTAATCATTGTATAAAATACTTCATTCATAAGTGAATATTTGCAATCCACAATTGTAAGAAGGGGTGGTATAAAGTTCAGAACTTTTTTTTTTTTTACTCCACCCTACAGGAGAGAGGTACAGAAGGGATGGTACTTATACTTATACACGGCTGATGTTTCCTCACCCATCGACAGGTTTCGATGGTTTTTTGTGTTGGAGAATCAATGCTGTTTTTTAACTCGCTCGGGCTCCTCACACCTTCCTTGAGAAGCTGTGATGGATGTTGCGGGTAATTAGTACCATCTCAGATCGTGAAACTAGAATAATTGTAATGGCGCTAATGACCACTGAAGTCGATGCGCCAAGAGAAAAAAAAAAAAACAAAACAAAAAAAAAAAAAATTTCCGTGGTTAATTCGAAGTAAATTTGTCATGAAAAGCTAAGAACTTAATCGATTAAAAGTTTCCGTTTTCTCGTGTGTTCTTAAATAGGTTCTGCCTTGCTTGAACCGATCTGTTTATGATCATTAAGTTAAGAGTTTAACACTAAGTTTGTTTGTTCTACCCTTGAAAGTTCTCACAACGCTGCCATTCTAATTTATATTTGGAAATATTTATTGACCTTATTAAATTACCTGAAATATTTCTTTGACTATTGTTCAACTTGACATATTATTAAATAACGAAAAGAAACACCAATCTACACGCTTTTTAAACTGATGCTTCTTAAATGGAAAAGAATGTTTACGCTTACTTCATGTTAAAATTATTATTATTTTAATACTTAAATTATATATAAGTTAATGTGGCGCCAGTGATGCATAAAATCGATAGAAATTATGATTTCGAATAATCCTAACCAGATTCCATTTTAGTTCACTTTCTACACAGTTCATAACTTCGTAACCACATCACCTCATAAGACTATGATTATAATTCGTTTAGCCCGACGGAACATAACAATATATATTGATATTATGTTTTATTATTCAATATATTTGATTGTTTGTCTGTTTTCAGATATTCAATATATTCAATATATTTGATTCTTTTTATTTTTGTTCCACAAACATCCAATAACGGTAACAGGTTACGGGGGGGGGGTCATACACTAAAATGTTTTGACGTTGTGAAACTTTTGTATTTCAAATAGAAGAAGACTTTGTTTGACATGTTTGTGTTTCTTACCTCCAGTTTTGTGAACAATGATATTCAGAATGGCGGGAGGAGGTAGATATAAAGTTCCGTTACATGATGGAAACAATTTTAATAATTGGAAGTTTCGTATGGAAACTTAGTTAGACGAGAATAATTTGTTGTAATTTGTACAAAACCGCATTTCCTGTCATTTAGAATTAGAAAAATGTCACTTACTTTGATTAAGGAAACATAAGATACAAGCAAAAATAACAATGTAACAGAAACGCAGACATAAACTTTATATACGCATGTAAAGAGGAACTACGCTAATAACTTGGACCAACCCAATGTAATATTGGAAATTTAACGCCACAACAGCCCACCAGGACTAAATAAAATCAATTTTTTAGAAAAAAATTTCAAATTAAAGTGATTGGTCTTATATCTGTGCAATTAGCATTCCAAGTTTAAAGGAAGTCACTGTCGTCGTTTTCGAGAAAAATTTCAAAGAACTCAGATAAATCGAGTCTGTTAAGTCGCACTTCCGGTTAACCAATTAAACTTCAAATTTGGATTTTTACCAATGCTTCCAATTTTTAATAATATCATTTTATAGGTAAAACCATACATTTTACTGAAGTTGCACGAATGCTTCACGCTCCTTGTTCCCCAGATATCCACCCCCCAAAAAAACAATTTTCCTAGGAAAATGTGATGATAATGATAGATATTTATGTTTGTTGATTAGTATATAAAGTTTAAAGAAAAAAGTTAGAGCCGTTTTCAAGAAAATTGAGAAAAACTGGAAAAAGAAGAAGAAAACGTTCAGTAAAGCCGCACTTCTGGTAGCGCGATATTGCGTGAAGCCTTCGTGTCAGATATGCTAGTAGTATCTAAAGGGAATATCAGTTTCAGCGTCCTGTGATTTTTTGTTTTTTTTTTAATATTTTGTTCACATATAAACACACACGCCACACATATATACCACTTATTAAAAACTTCTTTTTTTTTTCATATTCCATGGACGTAAAAAACATGTACTTCCGGTAAAAACTGAATTCCGAAAATTTTACACGATTGGCAGGAGTAAGAGAAAGTAAAAATCCGAAACAAAATATTTTCATGACTTTTTCTTACTGCAATTTATAATAATCTCATCGACGATATTTCTTTTAACTCGGACATTTCACTTACCATTTAGTGAAATGTTGGCTCCGCATTAAATTATAACATATAATTTAGACAGAATTAAATTTGTTAGTTTCTAGGGGATTAGACGCTATCTGATTGTGATTATATTATGCAGCAGCGCCTCTGGTAGCATTCAGCAAAACATGTAAAGGCAATTTATTTTTCTCCACTTTTTTTTTTCACCAATTAAACGAAGGCAATAAACGACTACGAAAAAGTAAGGAAACGTAATAAAAAACTCTTACCTAATTGTTACTATTATCGTCTTAGGATGAATGCTTGAGTTGGACCCAAAAGACTTGGTTTAAACTTCCAAACACGTACTCACGGAAAAAATAAAAATAATCGGGTTTACCTTCTAGCTTCAACCATTTATAACAATGGGCAATTACGACATCTACATCTCTGTTAGATTTCTGAATTTTGTTTTCATTGTTACAGTAATCGTTATTGTTATTTGAGATAGCTTAATATTGTGGGTTTATATCTGTATTTTGTTGAATAGCCAACCTAATAGACTACAAGAATTCAAATTTTCTAAATCAAAGAAACGATCCAATTTGGAAAGAATTTTTCATTGAGAACAATCTAAGCAACAAATCAAGAAATGTAGTTAAATTCTTCTTTGTTTTAAGGGAATGACATGTGAACGAGTCGGATAGATGCTTTGTTTCTTTATCTTCAACAGAAATAACTGCGCTAACTTACCTCACTCTAATATAATCTAGAAAACGGGACCTCCCTAAAGGAAAAAAAAAAATGCGCTTAGACCACCGATGGGCCAATTTTGTTCCTCTCCTGTATAAGAGTTTTACATCAGCCACGTCTCATTAAGAACGTTAGGGCTAAGAGGAAAGAAATCTCAGATCACGGATTTGGCAGCCAAATTCCAAGCGCTCAATTTTCTGAATCACTTGGGGAGTATTAGGTTTACATTCTCCAAGAAGATGCAACGTTCTATCTGGTCAAATTTCTTACATAGTGGATCCACAGTGAGACCCATTCTGTGTAGGTGCTTCCTTAAAGGGCAATAACTTTTGAACAGGGCAGTGATTCTCCTTAGCTTTACTTTCATTTTGTTAAGGAGGCAAATTGTACTAGTCTTTGAAAAACCCACCAAGGATATGTGGGATTGCCTCTACCCCGTAATATTTTTTCAGTAGAGTATATTAGAATATAATATAAGCTATTTCTTCGTTTTCAACAGGCAGTTCTATATGAAGTGACAGAGAAAGGCTCAGGACCACAGGCGGTCATGAGACATCTTCTTTGACAGTCTACCGGCCTCTTCGTCTCCTTGAGCCTCGACACCCAACCAAGCCGAAGGTTATTGTGGTTTGCACGGATTCCAATTCTATATGACATTCTTAAAAAATCTGAGCATTTTGCCTCTAAGGCTTTTAGTGCGGCCTGACTAACAGTAAAGATTGCAATTCTTCTGCCCACAATGCCCTATTCTTACGATATTCAGCATAGCTTAAAATGGCGGAAGTGTCAGCCTGGAAGGCTGATGGAATGCTCATGCCGATGCCGCGTATTTGATTTGCCAGGCTCATACCAGCAAGGTCCTGGAGCATTCTGTATACACTACAATTCCATTTTTTTTCTCGTGTGCAGGTATGTGTGGTGATATAGATACACGTCTGAAATTGCCGCCATGAAATTCGATTTAAAGAGATACGTCGAGTTCATCAGATCTCCTATCACACACAATTGTGGAAATGAATTATAGGCACGCTATGAATATTTATTCAGTCTACAGGCCTTCTCAAAGTTTCCGCTCTTTCCATAAGTGTAGTATAACGATAAATTGCACTATTACAATAAACATGTCTTTAAACATTTTCACCTTTTCTGGCTGCTTTAAAAGGAAATAATCCGATTGTGCCAAATATTCAAAATTCCATTTTCACTGGAAATACACGTTTTTGAAGGCCACCCATTTTGAAAGCTATCAAAACTTGTTATTCCGTTTGGGCATCATCATCGCTGCCGTATACGGAAGTTCGGTCAAAATATGTCAACGGAAGTGCAACTTTATTGAATGTCCTTCTTTTTCATTTTTTCTGTTCTAATTTACTGATTTTCTTTCTTGGAATGGAATTGGTTCCGGGTTATTTGCAAGTTAGATTCAACTTTTGTCTTCAAGTTGTATACCAAGTTATGCTGGGAGAGATAACAGGGGCGCTGTGATCCTCAAAACCTCAATTTTAGTAATCGTTTAGTAAAAATTCCAAGTTTGAAAAATCTATCAATTTGAAATGTAATAATTGCAGTAAGAAAAAGTCATGTAAAAGTATTCACACCTGATTTTTATCTTTGTAATCAAAAGATTTCTTTCCAGCGGGAACGGGTAATAAAACATAATCTATATTCCACTCATAAGAAAGCAGCAGTGTGTACTGTATCCTATCAAATTATTTGGAGCAGTCAGCTGGATTTTGTTACAAACAGGCAGACATCCAATTTGTATTCATTATCAGAATGTATGACTCAATTCTCGTTTCTTTCTTTTTTTCTTTACTTATTTATTTTTTTGTATAATAAATTTAAATAAGAGTTCCTTCAAAATAAACCAACTGATATATTAGGTGTTTCAAATTTCGTAATTATTTTCGTTCTGAATCTCTTTTTTCTTAATAAACAATTTCCTCTAATTACAATATTAGCCCAAACATTTACTGAGGATATTTGGAACACCATTTTAATACGTTTCTACGAGAAATTGCACAACCATTTCTAAATGTCATTTATGGCTTTAATATATAAAGCTTGACTTTCTCTTATTGCTAAAAAAGGAAATATAGCTGATCGTAGAGAGTTTTACGCAATGCTTTTTTTTTTTTTTTAACGGAAATGGATGTTTTGATTTCTATGGAAAAATCTGTTGCGAAATATTCACACAACTTCCGTTTATTTCTTGAAAATTGCTTCAACGATTTTTTTTTTGATTTTGGAATATTTTTTCCTACAAAGAAAACACACTTTTGAAAAACTTCCTTTTTTTATTTTGAGGTAACGAATTTTTTTGATAGTAAGAGTTGCCATTTTATTTAGATTCACAAATTTTATATTATATTTAGGATAAGTGAATGTTAAAAAACTATTCTAATGGTATTTGCAAATCAAATACAATAAAAGAAAATCGTAGTCATTTAGGTTTTCGTTTCAAGAAAAGATCGTTAACTCCTCAAACGGAAAATTACCTTTTATCTTTGATAATTCGGTTAAGTGTTGCAAGTAGAACCGATCTGGAACGTTTTGGTTAACAAAAAAAATCACTAAAAAAAAAATACGATTTTACCAAATAGTTTCCCTGTTTTTCATTTTTCATGAACAGTTTTCCATAGAGTTTGTTTAAACTTGATACATTATTAAATAATACATTTTCGCCAGTTGTGGGGAATTTGTGCCATAAATTTCAAATGTTAAATGTAGTTGGTTCAGTGTTTTTAGAGCGCTCTAAGGGGCCATAATGTAATCATCACTTCTCTACTTGCCAAGATTATTATGGGTTGTCTTACCCCCACCACCTATAAAATTTATGTTAGAGCAAATACGTAAAATTAAAGTTTAAAGGAAATTGTCATTTTTTATACAATTATATTAAAAGGAGAAAGAAGTCGTGTGAGTGTTTCGAATTCAGAGGACTTCAAAACATGTATATCCGCTGTAAAACTCAACTTTGACAATTTAACAAGGACCCAATACTTCCTGATACTAAAAAATATCAGCATTATTAGTCGTATATTATTGATAATAATCCCTGTTTCATGGAGTCGTTGACCAAGAGAGCCTGAGCCCAAGAGTGTCTTTCTCCCTAGCCTAGAGGATATACTAAAAAACAAGTCAGTTAATACACTCCATCTACTTCTGCAGGCCCTGTATTTAGTATACGAGATTTGGAAGTATCAGTATGATGATGTTCGTGTTGATCCGCAAAATTTTTTAGGATCCTTGAAAAAGTGGCTGGTCCATTTAACACTTCCCCTAACAGGAATACTGAATGTTTGCGGACAATAAAGCAAGCTATTACGGCTATTATTAAAATAAACCACTGATTTTAATATATATTTGCTCATTATTTTTCAATTTATTGGTCCACAGTTGGAGAAATTCGTGCGTTATAAATCGTATTTAATATGATTAATAATACATAGCCAAACCATTCACTCACCCACAGTCGTCTACATCTCTTCATTCTGTCAATTGGGTGACGATGTTCACCATTAAAACACCGGCTCTAATGTAACAACTATTTCATAATAGTTCATCTTAACGTTTTTTCTAACTTATAAAACAATGCTCCCACTATTATTTAATTTCTTAAATAAAAAAAAAAAAACAAGTACAAGTGGAAGGGATAAAATGTGAAATTATAATTATTTTACATCCGTATAATCCTGGAAAAGTGAAAACGAAAGCATAGAAAATGTTCATTCTACCGGAGTATTGGTTTAACCAGTCACCGCCACTAGACGCCAACTTTACCGCCAATTAATGGTGAGAATAGCTGTAACTGTTTTAGGCCTTATAACATCCTTTTTCTGTAATAAATAAGCTTTTTTTGTTTTGTTTGTTTTTGCAGCTTCGTTAGTCATGGACATTAATTACCATGTTATATTCGTCATCTATTTCCGATATTTACCTCTTTTTTTTGTGTGTGTGTTTCCAAAAATAACTGTTAAATAATTTTCTTATTTGTTTCCGGTTCCTACATCAGTTATTCAATATAAAGCTGAGCTTGGTTAAATATTTCGTTTATCATATAATTTGTAAAGGATGTTTTGTTTAATAATAACAAATTTAAATTTTAACCAGTGTTGCGGAACTTTGTAGGATCAGCTGTTTTTTGATCTATTGCTAGAATAAACTTATAATAATAGGTTCCGTAAGATTTTTAGGTAAAATCTAATCTAATCTATATATTAACGAAATTTAGAATTTCAGGTTACGCCACCTCATCCTTAAATCATACCTCACCGACCGTTACTTCCACATAATGATTGGAACCTCCCTCTCTCCTATCTAGAGGGCCGAAGTAGGAGATCCTCAAGGAACCATCCTAGGCCCCATTCTGTATTCGTTATACACGGCAGATATCTCAAGTGATCCTAATACCATCCTTTGCACCTATGCAGACGATATTGCTATCGCTCCTCAAATCCCGATCCAGTCGAGAAATTTGCCACAGAAATATGCAGAACCATCTCACTACTTTGGAGAAGTGGTCACAAAATATTGAAGATTAAATTGAATGAGAACAAATGCCTCAATCTTACCCTTCACCTTACGTAGAATGACTCACCTTCCCCACTAATATACTACAAAAATAATCCTCTGCCAATTCTGATGTCGTCCGCTACTTTGGGATGTACATCGATAAAAGACTCACTTGGAACCTACACGACTGAAAAGATAAGAAATGAACACACGGTACAGACAACTAAAACCACTCTTAGACAACAGATCTTGTCTCATTAGAAAACAAACTTCTGCTATACACATCAGTTATTAAACCAATTTGAACACATGGGTTCGAACTATCGTATCCAATCCTTATAATCCAAAATCATGTCAAATTTTCAGAATTGAGATTTTACCCAATAAAATACATGTTTCGAGGTACCCTAAACGAATGGTCGCTCTCTCTCACAATCTCTCTCTCTCTCTCTCTCTCTCGGCACAATAGTGCTTTACTCGTTCTCGTCGTGAGTCCGTCTACTCTAAGTACCGAATACTGAGAAATCAGGTATAGGCAAGGGTTAGAGCAGCTAAACGGGAGTTTTATTGCACTAAGTTTTCAGACATTAGGGATTCTAGAATGATGTGAAGTGAATTAAGGAAACTAGGTCTTACAAAGTCGAAAAATCTCTCTAGTTCCATTTTGTTCAGTCTCGACGACATCAACACTCACTTCTCCTCTTTCTTCAGCAAAGCGACTGACTCTACAATTCCTTTTAGAACACTGACTATGCAAGTAACTGGTGACAACAAACTTTTACTTTCAACATATCACATTAGACATACTATTAGATAATTTATTTAAAAGTAGATCTGAGGCTGTGGGTGTTGATGATATCCCAATTAATTTCCTTAAGAAATCTGTTCCTGTTATAATCCCTTCTCTTCTTGACATATATAACTTTTCTTTAACCAATTCAATTTTTCCCTCTTTATGGAAACTATCTCTTATCCGCCCTATTCCCAAAACTAAATTACCTTCCTCCTTAGATGATTTTCGTCCAATTTCCATTCTTTGTGCTACATCCAAGCCTTTAGAAAGAATAGTTTCCAATCAAATTTTTGACTGCCTTCTGACTAATAATTTATTAGATCCCTACCAATCTGGAAACAACTTTAGTACTCAGACTGCTTTATTAAAACTAATACGACTTGCAATTGACAAACGAATGGTTACTATTTTGTTTTTTTTTTGACTTGTCTAAGGCCTTCAATTCTGTCAACCATTCTAAACTCCTTTTTGTTCTTGAAGAATTAAATTTGTCTTGCAGTGCTCTCAAATGGGTTGAGTCATATTTTTCGTTACGGCGTCAATGTGTCGTTGGAATGAATGGTGCTCGCTCGTGCTAGGAAAATGTTACTTCTGGTGTGCCGCAGGGCTGTGTTTTAGGTCCGCTATTGTTCTCAATTTATGTTAGTAATAGCTCTTCAGCTATCTTAAACTGTAAGCATCTTATTTACGCTGATGATTTGATTCTCTATTATCATGTTCCTTGTAATGAATTGGAGAATGGAGTCAGATGTGTAAATGATGATGTTGCTTCTGTTTTTAACTGGACATTGGATAAAAATGTTTCTTTTAATCCCAGTAAAATGAAAGCGATGATAGTTGGTAGCCCTAGATATGTTAGTGGCATCGATTTTGAACATATCCCTAGGATCAAGATTGGTAACATTGATCTATCTTATGTTGATACTGCTAAGTTCTTGGGGGTTACCTTTAGTAGCACCCTAACTTTGCACAATCATGTGGGTGATGTTGTCACTAGAATGAACAGAGCTTTGTATCAACTGAAGTATCATATAGAGATTCTACCTGTTTCATTAAGAAAGCAGTTGGTTCAGACACTCGTCCTCCCACATGTAGATTACTGTTGTCGTGTTTATTTGGACCTGACTTCTGAACTGAATACGAAGATACAAAGAGCTCTAAACTCTAGTGTTCGTTTCATTTTTGGTGTCAGGAGAGATGAACATATTACTCCTTATTACCACCGGCTGAACTGGCTAAATTTTGAAGGCAATATTTCTTAGGTACTTTTATTTATTTTCTGTTTAGAAATAAATTGCCAGACTATCTGTATTCAATGTTTAGTAACAAAGGACAGTTGCACTTAAGATCTACTCGACAAGTAGATTCTAAGTTATATACTCCTACACCTAGAATAGCAACCTATCACAATTCATTTTATTTAAAAGCATGTAGGCTACGGAATTCTTTATCGGTAGATTTGCGTGCCAAATCTGTCAATACTTTCAAATACTACTTGTATGAGCACCTATTTGAAAGTTATGTTAATCGATACGTTACTATTATTATTACTTCTTCGCTTTACTTATCCCTTTTTTTGTTTTCTACGCATTATTATTGCAATCAAGTCATTATAGTTATTATTATTATTATTATTATTATTATATACTTATTATTATTATTATATACTTGTTATTGTTTATATATATTTGTCACAAAAGCTGGTACAGTAAATAGTATTTAATTCTTTTCTTTTAATTTTTGCTAAGGTTTTTGTTTTTAAGTTTTAAAAGTAATGTGACTCTTTTCCTTTATTTCTTTTCTTTATATTTTGTAAATTTTTGGCAGCAACTCAGAGTAGAGTTATTTGATTTATTTAAATGTATGTATATACTTTTGTTGTCCTTAAGGGACTAATGTCCCAGGACATTAATAAACGTATCTTTCTTTCTTTCTTTCTTTCTCTCTCTCTCTATATATATAGGCGCTGCAACCGTTATTACGGAAGGTGAAGAATCAATTCCTCGAGTGAAATCTTGGAAATATTCTTATGAGAAGGAATTCGTGATGTACCCTTATTTTAAGCGTCTTGTATATTTTTCAACTAAATGCATTTATTTATGCACCTAATGCTTATCGAGGGCATGCAAGAGCTTTTTTAAATGATTGGAAAAAATACGTCCTACAACTATCATTGATATCGTTCATTCAGGATGAAGAACTTAATATTAGAGATACTGTGGAAGTTCCAAAACGAGGAATTCTGCAGCCAATGTGGATTTGTTTCTAGCCAGCTGATTTGCAAGGCATGCATTTTTCTTGAAAGATTAAACAATGGGCTTGCTAAATTTAGAATAAGAAAAACAACCAAAGTTATTAAATATTTAAGTAAAACAAATGCTGTGGTTATAACATAAATAACAAAAAGTAATTTTTATATATATCATCAATATATTTATTTATATATCAATTTATTACAAATAAATGTGTCCTATATATATATATATAAAATGTGTGTATATGTATCACAAAATATCTCAAAAACGAAAAATCGTTGAAAGCTCAAACTTTAGGGGCAACCAGTTGACGCAAACAATAAGTTTTTGGTCAAAACCGGAAGTGCAAGTTTACTGAGTGTTTTTCCCCCGTTTTTTTACAATTTTCTTGAAAACGGTTTCAACGATTTTCTTTAAACTTTGTACCTATACTGTACACATACATAAAAAATATACCTAACAGTTTTATTTGGAATATTTTCCCGGAAAAATTAATTTTTTGGGGTGTGGGGGGGGGGGCAATGGCATTAGGCTTTTCTCTAAAGTATCACTTCACTTTAATGTAGGCTATTCTCCCACATATATAATACGTTAATTAAGTGTTTTACCTTAGCTTTTTTTAAATACATCTGGACTCACTCACCAGGTGTACAAATCTCTTAGTTATTTTAATAATAATTCTCGCACTCTCTGAAAGTACTACATATTAAAATTTAAAGAAATAAACAATACCGAATATATTGCAAATCTAAGTGATTTCATTCAATAACCAAATTTACAAATTTTATTTCATTTTTTAATAGTCGCCTGACTTCTATCTTGACAAAGATCTGAAAGTTTTTTAATGTCTATTTATTAGATCTAATAATAGGCCAATAACAAAAAACAAAACAAAAAACAAACTATAATATTTGGAAACAATTAATTATATAGATAATCTGAAAAAAGGGGGAGTCATTTCTAGACACACCTTTAGTTTCTATGTAATCGATATCAAAAGAAACATAGAAGAACATTATACAGTTAAGTGATTGGTTAAGTTGAGTAATCTAATATTAATAATTATCTAATACATAAATTATCCATGAAATAGGCTTAGCTTACACACCTGGATTATGAATTTAATGAATCTAAAATTGTTAACTATTGAAAGTAACAGTTGAATAGTTGAAATATTCTCCATTCTAGTAGAAATAAAAAAAAAAAAAAGCGATCTCATATTAATAATAATGATTCCCATACAGTTGGATATAAATAAAGGTTATTATATATGTATATATTTATTTATTTATTAAATAGAATTACTAAACAGAAATTTTTCATAATCTGAATGTCAAGGTTTCTAATACCATACTCCGCTATAAACACTAATAATTTATAACGAAAAATTAATATAAACAGTTTATCCTCTTTGTTTGTCCCTGTTAAAGGTAAAATTATTTATTAATGACTTAAATTTAATGTTGCACACTGATTGTTGTCTAGAGTACTTTTTTTTTTCCTTTATATACATAATCTTTCCTACAAAGTAAATTAATACCCACACTTTAAGGAACACTTCTTCAAATTTCTCATATACATTAGTATAATAATTTATTGTTTTGTTTCAAAAGTAATTACTTCCCTCAAAAACCCATTCTCATTGTATGCTACATTAATTAATCCCGAGCTAAGTATCGAGCAGATTATTTTACATTTGTTTTTTTTTTTTAACATCCTGGACTGGCCATTCCTTCAAGGAGTTTGGCAATCCTACGGATCTCCCACTCTCAATCATTCGCTCGCCTACTCCATGGCGTTTACGATCAGAGAATGACCTCAGTCTCCTCCAACAAGAACCTTCCATGCATCACGATCAAGATTTCCTTCGCCAATGGCTGGCACCCAAATTCTGCGTAGTCGTCCTCCAAACATCCAACGTGTAGGCGTCGCCAAAGCAGTTTTTCTCGTGATCTTCTACCACCTTAATGTCCTTCGTATGCCTTAAAGTACCGCTAAGAATAAATATTCCTGAATATACAAGTTTTATCAGAGATATTTTCCGTGATTGCCTGTTTCGTGTGTCAGCTAAATTTGTTCTGTACAAATCTCTGTTGTCGCACTATTTTGACAAAAACATCTTGATGATGGGCGAACGCCCGAAATCGGGTTGACCACAAAACGAAGTAGGCTATCACGAAAATATCTCTAATGCTTTCCAGCTCTGCGAAACCAACCCCAATAAATACACGTTTTATTTCAGAATCCTTTTCTGGAAATAGTGTCATAGTAATTAATGTTTAGATAATCAAACTATCATAAAACAAAATAATAAATTTTTGTACATGAAACACTTTCATTTTTTCCGGACAATTACACTTTACAGCGATCTAGTGAATCTGAATTACAACATTTTAAACTTCCATTCTACACATGAGGTTTGTTTAATTTATTGTAATAAAAAACTATTTAAACATATCTGACTTAGCTATATTCATTCATATAATTTTGATCTTTTTTTATTATATTTTTATTTCTATTTTTTTTTTTATATTATAGTAATTGTTAACTTAAAAGATTTAATGAATCTTTGCATTTTTCATGATTATTAAATATGTCATTGAAATCATTATTTCAGAAGGAGTTATTTCTTTTACTATGGCCACGAGGGAACATAGCCAATTTATATTCTCTAGACTATATTACATTTTTGCAATTTTCTCAATAATGGCTCTAACGAGTTTCTTTAAACTAGTAATGGCAACTCCAAATACTCCAAATTCTCCAGTAAAATTCATTTAAGGGTACTTTTGGGGGACGGGTGGGGTTAGGTTTTCCTCTAAAGTGCTACTTCAGTTTATTACACAATTCCATCAACTAAATAATATTAATTAGAATTAAATTTTTTGTCGAAATTTCGAATTTGAAAAAAAAATCTGTTACCGGAAGTGCCTTTTTATTGAAAAGTATTTTTCAGTTTTTTGCTATTTTCTCTAAAACAGCTCCAATCCTGTTCGTTAAACTATGAAGGTGAACTACACATATAAAGAGCTACAATTTTTATTTCACACATTTAACCGGGTAAAGTCATTTAAGAGTCTTTTGGAGCAGGGCTAGGGTTATGTTTGCCTCTTAGGTCCTATCTTAGTCGATTATACAATTCTACCATCTAGATAAAATTAATTAGTTATAAATAGATTGACAAAATTTCGCGTTTCAGGACAATTAGTAAACCGGAAGTGGTTTTTACTAAACAGCTTTTTCAGCTTTTAAGATTTTCCCCATTATAACATCGACAAATTTCATTAAATTTGGTATACTAACAGTAAAATTTGTCATCTGGTATTTTATCCGTCG